>SNQJ01S0178250.1:12520-24024 GCA_010110895.2 Picea sitchensis | reverse complement strand
AGGTGGCTCATCTATGGCTTTAAGCAACTTTTCCTTTTGTGAAGGAATCTTTATGAGTTCTGATACTGGCACCAACATCTTCACATTACTTAATCATCCACCTAAGTCTATATTTAAATCTACACTAAGTGGCATCCTAGACTTAGGAGGAGATATCTTGGGAGTACTGGTTTGACCTTTTTCTTGACTTTTGTTTTCCCTCCTTTGGTATGTAATGCCTCTAAACCTAGCCATTTCTGCAACTTGTTGAGGGGTGGGCTTCGGTCCATACTTTTCTGTAGCTTTATCAACAATTCCACTCATAAAGTTACCATGGCTCCCATAATCATCAACATCCAACCAATCATAGTGATCACCATAATACCTGTCATTACACATGTTTACTTGTTCATTTCCTTGGTCTTCATATTCATTATTGCACTCTTCAAGGAATACAAGACAGGTTGATTCCTCATGAAATTCACCACAAGGTCTACAATAAGGCATAGGGTGATGATCTACCAAGTTGGTGGTTTCAAAAGGATTAGGTGGACATTGATCATTTTGAGGAGGTCTCCTTTGCCACTTATCATTTGGCTTATGTTGTAGTCTATTATTTCCTTGTGACCTCTCTACTGTGATCAATCTATTCTGCAAAGCATTGATTTGGTTGTCACGTTTCATATCCAACTGCTTAATCAATTCAGTCAATTCTTTAATTCCATCACTAGATGATGTTTGACCCTCATCCTTCTTCTTCTTATCTTCATTAACTCTTGAAGAAGAACCTCTATTAAAACCAGGGATGTTGGACTTCCTAGCCTCAAGCATATTCTTTTCAATCCTTACTGTCATTTCTTGTGCTTCAGGTAAATTTTGAGGATCCTTGTCCCTTAAGGCATACCTCATCTCTCCTTCAAATGCCTCTATATAATAAATCAATATTGCAACAGCAGGGGGCTTGACATCTTGAGGAAGACTCTTCACCAAGTTATTAAATTTTTCATTGAACTCTACCACTGTTTCATTTTCTTTTTTATGGTTGGTGGTGAGTGCACCCAACTGAAACCTATGTTCTTTCTGGTCACCCCATCTCTTTCTAAATTCATCAATTATTGAATTGAGGGTGCTAAATTTGTTGGCCGGGAAATCTTCAAACCAATCAGCAGCATTTCCTTCCAATGAATACACAAACAAGGTCATCTTCACGTCTTCTTCATTGTGGCCTCTACAATACTTACCAATACACCGATGAAAACATGAGATATGGGCCTGGGCACTTATAGCATTGTTCCCATGGAATATAGGCAACTTATCAATGGCTTTATCGGGAATATCATGAGGAGCACCTTGGATTGTTGCAAAGTTCAAGGGACTCAAAAAGGTGGCCATTAGAACGTTAGTGTTATTAATGGGCTTATTAACAATTGGTTGATTATTAGTTTGGAACAAGTATTGGATATCATTGAGTGCTTCCTCCCTAAGACTTTCAAGTAGGCTCCTAGGAGCTAAGCGGTTTAATCTCCTCCTATAAACCTGTTCAGGCTCAAGATAAGAGTAAAGCACTCCTTGAGAATTGCTCCTAGTAGTATACTTGCTAGATTTTTTCAATGGAATCGCCACTTAGATAGGAATCACACAAAGCTAACCAATCTCAGGTTCAAAGAATTTTTTAAGGCCTAAAAGATTTTATTATTTAGTTCTTAAATAATTAAGTTAAGTCGTTAAGACCAAGGATAAATGACTTATCCCCGGCAATGGCGCCAAAGATGTTGTCGTCCTTATACACACTTGAAAACATGAGCTAAGTCCGGCTCACTTAGTGTGTCCTTGGAATCACAATGCCTAGGTTCACATCCCACGCTGTCACTTTGACCGGAACCTCTTTTGTCTAGGCTTACTCCTAGGGAAGCCAAAGGGGGTAGACCTTAGTTACTAGATGAATTAAGTTAAGTTCTAGGAGTTAGTTTTAATTATTTATGATGTTTGGGGGAGTATATTCCTAAAATGCTAAGGCAACCATGCAAGATGCAAGGGTTAGCATGAAAAGCAAGCCTTTTCCCTAGGTCAACTAAGACTAGTGCCTAGAAATTGGGCAAGGGATCAACTATGTTCAAGGGTGGTTCTTTACAAAAGATTACAAAATTCTTACAAAAATTACAAAAGAATAAATCCAATTATAGAATATCATATACAATTACTTACAAGATTTACAATTTAAAGAATGATAGATTACAACAACAAGCTAACCAATTATCTATTTGTGTTTGTGCAGGATATCAAAGGATTAAAGCATCATATCAACAATTCATCACAATTATGAGATTATCATCAATACATCATCATGAGCAATATCAACAACAATTTAAGAAGATTTAGAAAGCTTAGCACAAATTTTATTAAGATTATCAAAGATGATCCACACTCTTCATTATCAAACCCCCCAAGTATTCTATTAGGTTTCATTTAGGGTTTAATTATTAGGCTTTCTTAAGATTTATCAAAGTTTTATTAAAGCTTTCACCGAAGCCTCCTCCTCCTATTGCCAAATAACTATTGGATGCTCAAGATAGTATGGCAACAAGGCCAACCCTAGCAGAACCAGTCAGCCCAAAACAAGAGTACTTCCCGGAGAGGACACACACCTGGTGTGCCACGAGACAGTCTCCTGCCACTACCCTCCATTGTTTTCCTCAAGCCCCGTTTTAGATGGTGAAGATGGTGGTCTAAGGTACCCTAAAGTAGTCTATTAAGTTGTTATATAAGTTATGTATACTTTTAGGAGTCTTTTAGAGTGTTTTAAGGATTTTACGACACTTTTTATGAGTGATTTAGTGACTTGGCCGAAACTCACTTTGGCCTTAAAGTTGTGTTGTTTAAGCTTATAAATTTAAAGGCATTAACACATATATGCTATGTGAACGCAAGTCACTAGATGCACAATTAGATAGCTTGTAAAAGAATAACAAATGAGGGAAAGGACAACTTGCCAAGCAATAAATTAACGACACTTACACCACTTATGAGAGCATTAAGTGTGTAAAGAAAGAGAGATGTGTTTCTTACTTAACGAAATAGAAACAAGTTACTTTAAGCATATGGCCAATAACATCAATGATCTATGCAATGAAGAAATAAGCCATCAAATTCTAGAGCATTTAAACATTTAAGATTTAAGATCTAAGCATGAGCATAAAGATAAGCACTTGAAAGAACTAAGAATGCATGAGATCTAACTTTAGTTGATTGAGAGGCCCAATAGGCTTATTCTAGGTAGTTATTAGGTGTTTGATCTAGATCTGGAACATGTGTATCAAAACATTAAGCACTTAGATCAATAACACATTGAAGATTAACCTAACCTATTTGGGGTATTCCTCTCCCAACTAGGTTGGTGTTTAATTATCTTATTTGAGTTAGATAACAAATGATGTAGATAGAAACAAGCAACAACATATGCATGCAAGAAGGTAGATAAGAAACAAGAAATCAAACTAGCAAACCAAACAACCAAGCTACCCCACGTCCTACCTCAAAGAAGGCTAAAAAATTGAAAGAAAAGCAAGATCCAAGCCACATCCTACCTACCCAAGAGCTCACAAGTGGGAGGAGGCCATACCACTTTTCCTCCTACACTATGAGCCTCTAACAAGCAAGTAAAAGAAGAAAAAAAAACATACAAAATGCAAGAAAAAGAAAGGGTGGGTTGAAATATAGCTACCAAACCCCTTGGAGGGCCCTTTAGTGTTGTGTGGAAGTCTTTTGGGCAACCAAGACTCCTCTCAACCAGATCTGATACCTGCAAAAACAGAAAGGTTTCCCTTGTTAGAAGAGCTACACACAACCAAGAACAATGAAAGAAAACCCTTGCTTTTTAGGGCAAGAACTTTCCGCAAGAAAGAGAGATTATATGTGTATATAAATGACCTATCTAACTAAGCCATGCTAGATGAAATGTATGAGAGTGAACAGCAATATAGATGAAGAGTAAAGTTGAGAAAGAGATGGAGTTTGAGTATGGCTCAAAGGATCTTTCGTAATCGAGGTGTTCCCAATGATGTCTTGAAGCTAAACCTGCAAAAATCTTGAAAAGTGATAGCATATGATAGACAATATGTTCCATGCATTAACAAGATGACATTTCTATCCTATTAAGCATTCAAAATACATAGATCTACAAGCATGTGCATTACTAGATCTACCCAAATAACATTTTACCTTAGGATCCAAAGATGCAATCACCAAACAAAATATTTAGAACAAGATTACCTCATGTGTATGGCAAGAAAAAGCATGTGCATAACTATTCCAATAGTCCTCCAAAGTTTTATCTTTATTACTCGAGAAAATAGATCTTGGAGAGTACTTACTCCAAAACCCTAAGAGCAAGAATGGAAAAAGGGAATGATAGAGAGAGAGAGAGAGAGTGGAAAATCAAGTAGCATAACAATAGCTCAAGATATGGTGAGTTGGGAGGAGAAATGAGATCTATTTATACTTGGAGAGGCAAACCTACATCTCTTGGATCAATGCCAAGTGTCCACCACCAAACAATTGAGTAGATCTCAAGGGTAGGGTGCACCATCTAGGGTTTGAAAATGAGATCTATAGTATAGATGAGTGGAAAAAGTGTTGGGATCAAGAAAAGGGTGTGTGAGAGGCATGAGATCCGTTCTAGGTAAGTGAAGAGTAACAAATAATTTTTTAAAAAATTATTTGGAATTTTCTAGAAGAGGGAGGGCGTAACTCCTCTTGGAGGGCGCACCTCTTGGGATGAGGAGATGAATGGAGGGTGAGATGTGAGGTTTGGAGTGTGGGAACACTCTATAAGGGAACATCAGGGGTAAATGAGGGTTGATCATGTGAGAGGGGAGCCCCCCACACACTTAAAACCAAGTTACAACGTTCCCTACTAGGAAAAACGCCAATCCCCCTACGGGGGGCATAACTTTTTAGTGAGGAGAAGTGGAAAAGGGTTAGACAAGGTTGGAAAAAGTTGGGAGGTTCATGTTATGCTTAGGGAAGCTCTCTTTAACCATTATTTCACCTTTTCACATCCTTAAACTCATTATTACAAATTTACAATTTTGCCATGTTTGGACTTTAGCAATTAAAATTGTTGTTTTAGACTTACTGACACTCTGGGTGGACTAACCCATGGCTAAACTTGTCCGACCGATATGAAGCTTGGTCCATGGATGTAGGGGGTTCTATTCTATTTCTTTTGAGCACAAATACCCCTATCAAAAGTCCAAAGACCTAGTTTTTACAATTATTGCTCAAAAATATTTAATTAATTAAATAATTAAACCTCCAAACTTAGGGAAATTTAATTAATAATTAATTAATTAAAAAAAAACTAACCTAGACTCGACGGAATTCCATGAAACTTTCTAAGATGTCTTGCATGGTCATTTACAATGATTCCCTATAATAGTTACCAAAACATAAGCCCACTAGAACATTGTTCACCACTTTTGAGGACTTATTGCAAGTGTGAGGGAAAAACTCAAGGGAAATCAGTAAGGCTAAAAAGCCCAACTGATAACCTGAGGATAAAAAACCCTTGGTGAAAGGAACTCTCCCAGTGAACCGATCCCAAGGTAACTGACCTAGACATGACTCATGTAGACCGATTACATTATTAACCCACGCAGAGGTGCAGAAATTCCAGTTACAAAATAAAGTGTTGGAGCCAAACACTGCCCTGTAGGACCAAAAGTCTTCGACAACATGGCATCTGATGATGCATCTCTTCATGGCACATGAGTTGACCACCTGTGTTGTAGAGGCGGTCAACAGGCCCAAAAAGGGTTAAGGTTAAACACGATTAATTAACAGGTTAAACACTATTATCTCATGTTAATTTTTCATTGAATCGTAGTTCGGATAAATTCAAATTTCATCCATGTTTTCCTAATCACGAACCACTAACCATTAATGGCATTAATAGTCAATCTAGGGAAAATGATTTCAAATAAGATCTCGAAACACCACCCAAAATCTTTTCATTAAGGGAAGTAAACACATTGTCAATGAAGGTATACACAAATTGATGCACTTAAGGTGAAAAAGATATTGCATTCTGAATTCCATTCGCATTTTTCACAGAGCAAGCTTAGCAAGATAATAAGTTTTGTGCATTTTGTGTGACAGGTAACACAGTTTTGAGTTTACTACTATCATGGCTCTGCGGAAAATGGTTAAAGCGGTTGGTGAGAGCTCGAGCTAGAACATAGATATCCTCTCGGACACATCGCCGAGAGCTATGGAGACCATAAAAACCTGTATGCAGATATGCGATATCCTACAATATGAGCTGAGCAACTGTCCAGAAGAGTCAAATTATGAGGTGACCGAAACTCAGGCGACGAAGCTCAAATACATAGCCCAATCAGAGCTGTACAAAATAGCCATGCGACCGAGGCTCATACCGTATAATGACATGATAGGCTGGGCCCTGGAGAATGTTGACATCTCGACCAGGACCATCCACAATTCACAAAAGGTTGTTGTTGGATATTTCCGACCAGAACATGATGTACAAATTGTCCCCAACATTCAAACACAATTATAATGTCGCTTTCTTAAAGGAGTTCAATGAAGATGAGTGCCCACAAGGTGTAAAGAATTACCCTGACTTGATCAAGGATTGGTGGGCACGCCCTCAGAAATTCAGAGAAGACACCCATGACATATACGCCACTGCATCATTAGACGCTCATATGATGTATGTGGCCATGATGCTATGTAGACTTTTGGGGAAAGAAAACTCTGCTCACTTCCTGTTATCATGGGTTCCAATCATGCATGAAGTTGCAAAGGGTTTTTTCTTTCATTTGGGCCAAGATATTATCAGAAATTTTGGCCAAGGAAATCACTGAATATCAGTCATTGAAAGCCAAAGGACGACCTGCCCCATTTTACATGTCGACATACCTTATGGATGTCGTTTGTTATATGACACCATTTCCTTTGATGGGTTGGAGCTGGACTCTGACCAGCGCTGAACCGATACATTTATATCACTCCAAGCTGTGGGAGGATAAAGCGAAGGACTTATTCTACGAAATCTACAACTATGTGGTGGTGTCGATGCATACCGCTATATACGGTTTCCCACCTCCCAGGATTTCAAACCAGATAGTGGCTAACCTAGGAAAAATAGTTGATTGGTACATTGAAGAACACTTCTCTTATATCAGGGTCTTTGGATGTTCCGTTCCTCCACATGCCTTACCAATGTTCCTACCAGATCGATTGGTGTGTCGAGAGGTAGCACATCAATTTGTGCTAGGAGGAATCAGTAAAGAGCTCAAAGCAACGCAGAAAAAAGTGTGGCCCACTTTTCCTTTGCAGGTTGGTACTTTTTCTCTGTTAGATTTCGGCCATTCAAAGGTAGAGGCAGTGGCCCTAAAGGACATTAAGCTTGTAACCATTGAATTCAAGAAACATGATCCCCAGAAGGTCGTAGGAAATCACATGGCTCTGTACAATCTAAAGAGATATGAGCATGAAAATTCCCCACAGGATGAGATATTCTGAGGGGCAAGATCTTATCAGGAGATGTTGAGCCGAGTCCAGACTCTGGCTCCAAACAAATTAGCTGAGTTACATAATTTTCAGAGACACCAGAGAAAAACTCTGCCCAAGGTCTTACAGGGAGAAGTTTCGATATCTCCATCCAAGAAGGAAGTTGGGACCTAGAAGTTAGAAGTGGAAGTTCCCGTGGACCAGACATTCAAGAAAATTTGGTGAAAACGGAGGTTTTGACACAGAGGGAAAATACTGCATCATCAAATCAACCTAATGATCAAAAGAAGGCTCAAACTGAAGTTTTGATCAAAACGGGAGAGGACGCATCGCTGTCTACCCCAGAAACGTCAGCTACTGATACAGCAGGGAAACCACAGACCACCCAAATAGGTGACCTTATTATGTATTTGACCCCTTTACAGATCAGTCAGGGGAACCCAAGTGCCGAAGTAATTTTCATAGAATATCTTACTCCTATTTCGGTTGAAGAGATGCCTCCTTTTGACTTCTTCTTCAACAAGAAGAGGAGAGTTGTAGTAAGAAGATAAACGCACCAAAAGGAGGGTGCGACTGTCAAGAGGAATAGAGTACTAGTGGATGGACAGGCCTTAGAAGAGGCAGACTTCGCTATGGAAGTGGCAGGCTCCTTGGGGGCTTTTTCCACAACAAATCAGTATTCAGTTGGGAACTTGAAGGAGCAACTGAAACAGAAGGAACTCCTGGTAAGTCAGTTGCAATGCCAACTAAAGACAATGGAACAAAGTGTAAGAGATGAGATGAATATGGGTTTTGAGCAGATTAGAGCCTGTGACAGACAGGAAATTCAACAACTCAAATTCAGCCTTGACGAAATGCATAAGAATGGACATACAAGTAGAGAATGGGCCATTCATCAAGGAGAGTTGGTAAAACAACTACAAGACAAAATAAACTTGACTGAAAAAACGTTGTAGATATGGCGGTTTTCCAAGCCCATGCATTGGAGGTGCGCGAGAAACTGGAATCAGCACAACAAAGCCTTTTTACTAAGGTAGAAGCTATCCAAAACCATTTTTGGGTGGTAGACCAATCTTTAAATAACATTTGTTTAAAGGAGAGAGACGCCATTGTTGCTCGGGCTACTTTCCAGGAGGCAGTTCTGTCATCAGCAAGAGAGGAAGTAGCCATGGTCTCTAGATTGTCTCTTTCGGAGCAAACTAGAAGCGATATAATACTGAAAACCTGGGAAGCTAATATAGTTGAAAGTAAAAGATTAGCTAAGTGAAGAAATCTTTTGAAGAAGCATTTCATTCACTCGACAAAGAGTCAATGGGCCTCGAAAAAGATAATATCTCTGAAGTCCTGGGGCAAGTTGTCATAGAAAAAAAATCAACTTAAATCAGGACAAACATGGAAGAGGCTCATGCTGAAATCTTGCAGTTGAAACAAATTGATATTACCCAGATTAATAAATGGATAGTCAATCCTAGTCTGCAGTTACAGTCTATATATTCAAAAGACAGGAGAATGGAAGATAGGTTGCCTCACTTAGAAAAGAAGGTATATACTTTTGAGGCGAATGACACAACAGAGCCTTCCAGATTGGTGGTGCACTTCGTAGGCAAATGTGTGCAATGTGTCGAGCAAGGGAAAGCCAGCACGTTTGGGAACAAATGAGACGACGTTGGCATATCATGTACCTATATCATGATTAGAGACCAGTTGTTTCTGAGCTGGAGAACAAGAAGAAGAAATGTCTCTGCCAGCATGGTGAAGAGACAGGGGAGATGCAAGTGAAACGTTTCAAATTTCACATATTGTAATATTTACTGTTTTTTAAATAAGGAGAATTCCAACCGCTTAGGGTTGAGAACATTTTTGTATAAATACATATTTCGAAGACTTAACACAGGATGCTTCTTGCCGAATGTATTAGAGAAAATCTCCTTTTTGTGAGAATTAATACTCCACCCACACCATTCTACATCCTTCATCTATTCAAGAAGATCAGCAGGGTCGTACCCATTAGGGTTTTCCAGCAGGGGCGCACCATTTGTTGAAGAAGAGTTCAATCCAGCCTATTGAGGAAGCCTTGGGAGATTTCAGCATTAGGGTTTTTCTTTCAGGCCCTTGGCTCATCAGTTTGGAGGCTTCTTTGAGGAGTTATCACATCCCTATCATTTTCTGCAGGTTGGCATGGTTTTGGGAGATAGAGGACGATTTGGTGATTCAGTGTTTTTTAGATCTAGGAGGCCATAGCCTAGATATGACCTTGAAACTTCTCTCAGGGGTTTGTGACTTCCCGATCTATCATCCTAGAGAGTTTTATGGGATTCAGAGCCCTTATTCAGCTAGGCCAAATTATTGGCCATATTCAGGGTTTCAGGAGGGTCGTACCAATTTAGGGTTTCTACAAATTGAGGAGGAGGCTTCAGTGTTTGGGCTCCATACTTCAGGAGGAGGCTATCATTGCCCTGACCTATCACTGGGAGGAGTCTAGCAACATTTGGGGGTCTTCATCTTCAAGAGGGCCGAATCCTTGGTCTCCATTGTCTTCAACGGGCCGTACCAGTAGCTTGAGGGTTAGGCTAAACCCTAGTTTTGTATTGGAGCGTTCATCTTCTATTGCAGCCTTTGGGAGGCTTACTTTGTATCTCCGGGAGAATTTTGTATGCAGCTAATATTATTGTATTGAAGCCATCTGAAGCTATTACAGATCTACTTCTCTATTTTGTATCAGGTGCTTGCTTTCTTAAAATAAAGTTCAGATCTTGTTTGTGGTTCCTATCTTGTGTATTGTTGAAGATCTTCACATGTTGAAATGCTTCTTGTATAAAATGTGGCTGAATAACTGAATAAACCCTAAGGCCAAAATGTTCATGGGCAACCTGCATACACAACAATAAACAATCAAATCAATGGTTAGTTAGTGTTTCCAAACGAAAAATTGGCTTGGGAACATTACAAAGCATCATTGATCAATTAGTTATTTATTTTATGGGTCCCTCATTTTTTGAGAGGTGTTTCATTTCTCTCAGGATCCCAGGGCGAAATTTTATTGCATGATGTTTTTCTCAGGGCACCTTCGAGCCAAGTGGCCCCTTCTTCCCATGAAATGAGGTACATGCCCTTCTTGGGTCATTAATCTTGAAAACATAAAAGATGGGGAAACGGAGGGGAAGAAGTAATGGAAGGGTGAAAGTATGAGCGGGAATGGTACGATGACCCTTCAAGAAGACCCCCCAGTAGCAACCCTTTCCATGAGGGTGGTTTCTTACTAAGAAATCATAACACTCACCAAGGTGAAATAGGGAAAAAAGCATAATTTCCAAGTAGACGCTCCATAATCAAGAGAAGCTTTAATGCAACATATTCAAATGATTCAAGTATTAAGGTGACACTTACCATGAAACTTGACTTGTTACCTCATGGAACAAGATCCACTGTCTTCTAGAAGCAAGTTGGTGTGGTGAATGGCATCATGACAAACAAAGAAGTATGGTGGTGAGGTGGGGCTCCATATTTATGAATGGACATTGTCAGTCAATCATTCTCTCGGTACTCCATGTCTGCAACCTAAGGGCCTCAAGACGTCATCTCCTTAGTTATACCTAGGAATGGGGGATAACAGTACCTATTCCAACAATGAATCAAACCTATGAATTTGGGCATCTAATAAAACTAGTTCTGTTGAGAGAATTACCATGTTGTCAAAGTTAAGACTATTGTCTATTGATTATTGTTTTTGTTTTTTTTGTTTCTGTGTGTCTTGCCCCATTAATTTTCAAAAGATACCTGCCGAATTTGAATTAGGACCTTCCACTTGCCCCATGCTTATCTGTTGTTCTACTATTATTGAATCATGTGTGTCTCACTCCACTAGTTTGCTTAAGAGACCCACAAAACCCACGACTTGTGTCTAGCAATATTAGGGGAGGCGATATTGGATGAGGGAGGGGTCAAGGGCGTAGAGGGAATGGGAAAGCAAGGAGGGGGTTCCAAGAAGAAGA
>SNQJ01S0178250.1:0-12510 GCA_010110895.2 Picea sitchensis | reverse complement strand
CTAGTAACGTCCCTTGGTACCTGCCTTTGTGCTTCATCATAAACCAAAACAGTGATACATCAAGCACAAAAACGTCATGAGTTAGAACATACATCATATCATCGGAAAAGTCATAATCTAACTCATGGAGGCGGGTGGGAGGGCTAAAATCCTGCCAAGTCCATCTCCGAGAAAAGTACTCGATTCTATCCAAGAAAGAGTTATGCAAAATACAAGGTTCATATAACCGACTCAAAGGGCTTGTAAACTGGTTACCTAGGTCATCCTCACACTCTAGAGTCAAGGAAAGAATCGACAAAGATTTAGAATACGACTGGCAAACTATCAAGGGAAGGTTGAAAAAATGAATAGAATTAGCATTACCCAACCAACCCTTGAAGTCTGGGGTTTGCCTAGGAGGAAACTCAACATGAAAAGGGTATTTCCCAACTACACCCTTAATGGAAAATCATGGCAAAGTAACAACAAGTGGTTGGTGTGAAAAGTTATGAGAAACCTTCTTCAGGCAAAAAATGTCTTTACTTATATTAAAATCTGAGCACAACGGTGGTTGGCAATTATTCTCATGAAAAGAATCCAAATGATCAGAAGAAAATTCATCAAAGTGCTCAAGGTATGACTGAAAATCATAAGGTACTGGGTCATCCTTGGTACTTTGGATGGTAAAAATCTCATCTCCTTGTTGCCATTGGTCAAAAGTAATCTGTTGTGGTAATTGCAAAGACAACATCTGAAGATGACCCTCAGTGTCATATATGGGATCCAGGTCATAACCAATTATATCCCACCTACGTCTCCCAACATGTATGAACTCATCGATGTTATCAATAATGTGACTATCTGTGTCATAACATGCAGGGTTTGAAAAATATGAAAATTCATTTTCCTGCTCCTTTTCATCACAAGGTAAAGCATCATCAAAATTTAGGAGAGGAGGGTAACTCACTGTTTCTTGTTGTGCAGGAACTTCGAGGACTTTGGTGTTTTCGGCATGTGTCATTGTTTCATCCTCATGGACTGCTTCTTTATCTTTGATTGCACAGCAAGGGCCATCAACTTCGTTCAAAGCTTCCTTTTCTTCCTCACTTTCTGGATCACGGAGCAAGGTGTCATTAGCATATTGAGATAGAATGCAACTAACCTCTTCTTTCTTTTGTTGTGCATGAGAAAAGGGCTCTTGGATTGCCTCATCAGAGGGAGGAGCATAGTTGGACACTTCATCATCTTGTTCAGGTTCTTGCTCCTCATCCATGTCTTCATTCTGTTGGTCAAAAACTTGTTCTCCTCTCTCTTGCGTATCTTCAACAAAGTTTCCATGGGAGACCAGTTTTATCAAGCTGAGAGTGTCCATGGCATCGGTCTTGGTCATGAAAAGAATCTTTTCAATTTGAATGGCCATGTCATGAGCTTCTGGAAAAGTTTCTGTCTTTTTCTTATTTAGAAGGAAACTCAAATGTCCCTGAAGTCCATTAGTATAGAGGTAAACAAGGTATTTCTCTTCAGGACGATGGCCTGGAGGAATATGGTAAAGCGCTTTCTGGAATCTAGCGCAGAAAGATATGACAATCTCAGACTCTTTTTGTTTTATCCCTTCAAGCTCTTTCAGCAATGATTGTACATCTTCCATTTTCATGGTCCACTTTGCAAGAAAAACTTTTTCAAAAAGTTCCATAGAAGTGATGCTCGTAGTTGGAAGGTTATCATACCATCTTCTGGCCCTTCCATGCAGGGAAGTAGAGAAAAGTTTCATCACCAAATCTTCAGCCTCGTCGCTGACAGGGAAGTGTTAAAAGAATTTCCAAAATCTTCTCATGTGAGACTTGGGACATTCTTCATCGATGCCAGCAAAACGAGGGAGGAAATCCTCATAACGAGGAGGCATTTTTCTGGGATATCCCAGGATTTCACTCATATACAAAGGTCTGTATTTTCCTGGGTCCCATTGTGAAGTCATTGTTGGCTTTGTCATCAGTGGAGTCGTCAGATAGTTTTCTCGAAACTATCAAAGAATAGGGGAAAAAGGTAGTGGAGTCGCCAGGTAAGCTTGTAAGAAAAAGGCTTACCAAAGGTTTCTCGTTGAGGAAGGTTGACTCAGTGTTCCCCGACAACGGCGCCAAAATGTTATCGCTCAGTTTGTAGGATAGGTTTAGTAGCTTGGAAGTAAGACTCAAACTGGCGTAATAGGAGCTTCCCCACCCACTGTCACCTCAATGGGGAGCTCTTTCTATTTAGGGTGGCTAATCCCAAGGGAGACGTCCCTAGTAATCTGGGGTGCTGAAAAGGAAAAGATCAATGATTCAAGGTTCAAAAGGTTAAAGTAGGTTTTCCCCTTCACAGATCACTTGCGAAGAGAGATAGTCAAAGAGAAGGTATTCCACTGAAAAGGGCACCTGTTCACGAGACAAGGCAAATAAAACTAAAACGTGCAAGCAGTGGTTAGTACTTCAATTGCTAATGACTATCTTCAATATATATATGAGCAATGATAAATGTAATTATTGTGAAGTCAATGATTGCAAACAAAGACAATGAAAACATAATATTACTTATTTAATAGTACAAAAGACGCATTCAATGTACAAAATCAATCCTTATGTTCTCACAATGCATTAAATAATAAAAAAATAGCAAATAGAAATATTGTTGTTGTTGGCGTCACTATGTTGCTGAAATTCGGCGTCAGCCTAATCTGTGTTTAGTTTTGGTAGACAATGAGAAAACGTTTTGCTAATTAAACTTATGAAAATGATCAACGACTCAAAGTCTATCAATGGATGATGATGCCACAACGTTTTAATCCAAACAAGAGCTCAAAATAGGTATGGCGTCATCTTAGGGTTAGGGTAAGGTTAGCTAGGCAATAAAGTGGACGTTTTGCTAATTAAATAATGAAATCTCTCAACACTTGTATGTCTATCAATAGATGACTCGGCCGCAACTTTATACTGCAAGGTTAAAAGGCAAGGCGTCATCCGGCTAGTTAGGGATTAGTATGGCTAGGAGTTAGGGTTTCAATTTAAAGAGAATTTTGAAAGATTGTTTTGAACACCATAGACTCAACGTTGCAATTTTAGACTAATAGTGCCTTGGGTAAATGGAGTCAAGAGAGGCTAAAGCTTGGAAAGATTTAAACCTGGAGGCCGGTAGAGTTTAGGCTTAATGGTGTAGCTGCCTGATGGCGAGCCACCAAGTCAAAACCCTAAGGGGAGAAGGCTCGTGCGAGATTAGCAGCTTAAGCTAGGCCTCATTCTCCTCCCTCTTTCCTTAAGACTCTTTGGCAAAGCGACTAGCTATAAAACATAAATCTAGGGATGAAAAGTGTTGTAGAGCCAAAGAGTTCTTCAAACCTAAGAATCAAACCCTAGGTGTAAAATTAATTGAGCCCTAGGGGCGTCTTCTTCTCTTCAATCTATGTTTCAAAACTAACTCAAGAAAAAGATTAGTGTAGCAATGGCTAGGCTATATCCCTTCTAAATCAAATGGCTTAAATAATTTCTTATCATGGGGAAATGAAGCAGGACCACTACTTGTGTGCTTGCTCCCTAGGGTTCAATGATTAAGCAAAATGGTAACAATGTAACCATAAAGTAAGATTCTACAACCGATCAATCAAGAAGTTTTGCATACCAAAATATGCCTGGAAATCAATGAAGAGCCAAATCAAACCCTAGTTGTTACACCTTCCAATGATAAAAGCACCATATGCATGCCAAAGATGATCCTTCCAAGTGTAGCCACTCAACTCGAGCCAAAAATAGCCAAGACAAGAGACTAGAAGAGATCTCTCACAAGAGAGTAGGTTGTGTTCTATCGTGAGGCTAAAGCGTCCTCAATATATATCATCAAATGACCTTTAATTAACAAAATAGGTCATTAAAGCATCAACAAATTTTAGTTACAGCCTTCCATTTATTTGTTACATTAAGTAGAAATGTCAAGAAGTAAGGCTAAAGGGAGGCGTGTTGAGGGCCCTCTGGGGAAGGCGTTGGCCCTTTTGGAATCATCAGCATCGGGAAGGCAAAGAGTTGGCCCTCTAGGGCTCTACGCAGCACACCGCATGTGCCAAATAGTCCCGATATGACGCCACATGCTCCGGGGGAATTGTCCGACTGCTGCGGGTGGCGTCCTGTCCATCAAAGCCATCATCCCATCGCGCCAGGGTGATCCCCTAGGTCAATCTCTGCCAAAGGTGTCACGGTGAGGGTGTCCTAACATCTTCTTCATGCAAGGGCTCATCATGGCGTTATCACAATGCTGCCATCCCAACAACCATCGATGGGATCTTATTTATGCCAGTGCAGTGATCATGTCTCCCATATTATGCAGGTCCCTCACGGTACTTGTCCGGCTGGGTATGGTCACGCACATCAAAGACTAAGCCCTCAGGTGGGCTCACCAGTCTTAGAGATCATAGCAATGGCAAATCATATCTCATCATTAAAGTTATCAAACCTTATGCATGAAATCCTAACATATCATCTAAGGCTTCAAAGACATTCCACGGATCTACTATACAAAGCTAAGGAAGCCAAATGAAGAACAACCTATTGGGCTAATACCCACAAGAAATGGAGTTTCCTCGAAGATCATTCAAGCCATGTTTTATCTTTGGTGATATGGTTTAGGGATGTCAGTCATAAAATGAACCAAGGGAAGGTGTTAATGGGTGCCTTTGTAGAGTTTGCGATCATGGATGCATTTTTTTTCCAAACCCTTTATTGCCTTCATTTTTTCTTTTATTGCTTTTCTTTCTTTTACTTCAAGGTTTGACGAGGAGGACACTGCCTTGGCTTGGTGGCGAGAGGCAGTACCCTTTGACATCTTTGCGAAATGATAAGGTTGGCACAAGTGATGAGACCCCCTTTCCTTTAGCCATGCAACCAAAGGTCAACGCCCTGGCGTGGTGACGGATAGTGTATCCTTACCGCTAAAATACCTATGAACATAATGGGCGATTCGTGAGACCTCCCATCACTTAGTTGGGTCTTGTTTTTATTATTTTCTTAGGAGTCCCTTTAGTTTCTTATCAGAGCTTTATTGCCTTCGGGGATCCCACTGAGAGCATCTCTGGAGTTTTATTTCCTATGGTTTATCTTTTGAAGCTGCTTTTAGGCATTTAGCTCCTTCTTACCACAAGACAAAGTGTAACCCTCAAGGTCATCCTAATGGCGGACTAGGGGAATGGGATGGATGGCGGGGTATAAGATGAAAAATATGATAACAAGATGGTTGGGGCCGGACGATGGCTCTGCCAAATCCCCTTTGTTAACAATAAAACCTATGAATATCAACTTCCTAAGTCACCCCATCAATCCCACTAACAATGGTCAAGTGGATTGATGTAAGATCCAAGCAGTCATCCAGTAGAAAGGAACCTAATGCATATATAAGAAGGTTATAACAATCAAATATGACACATACCATGATACCGGACCAATTACCTCACGGAGAAAGTCCTCTACGATGCAAGCCCGGTAGGTGTTGATGGAAGGCTGCCCCTACTGGCAGGCGGACAAATGCGCTGAAGAAGAGATGGGCCCTCCGGGGGCCATGCTCAAGTCGATCCACTCTCGGTACTCCATGTCTAGGACTGTGTAATTTTCGAGGAACATGATCTCCCACTATTATCCTAGATGTCGGGGATAGCAAAGCTTCTTTTATTTGCTTTCGGGGATCCTTGGGTGGCGGAAGCATTTCGAGGGTTTTATTCTTAGGCTTTTTATCTTTTACCCGACTTGCTTTTACCTCTCCATGTCTTTGGCCCTTCTTCCCATGAGGTAAGTGCAGTCCTGAAAACAGGTCAACCAAATGCCCGAACAATGGGAATGGGATATGGCGGGGAATAAGATGAGGAAAGTGGTGTTATGATAGGAGGCGGACGATGGTTTCATCCCCCAACTGGCAAACCAAAACCTACAGACAAAAGCTTGCTAGGGCACCCTATCAATCCCCAAACATGGTCAAATTAGGAAGAATGTAAAATCAAGCAATCGTTAGAAATAAAGGAATCAAATGCATATATTTAAAGGTTTTAATGATCAAAAAAGTGACACATACCATGATACTTGGACTAGTTACCTCATGGAGCAAGAACATACTCTTACGTCACGGGACCAAGCGATGGTATTGCCCTGGCGTGGTTATCAACTGGTGGCAATGTCTTACTACTAGGTACCCATGGACCTAATAGGTTGGCTCGTGATGAGACCCCCTATCCTCTGACTAGGTCTTGTTTTATTATTTTTTCGGTTCCCTCTTGTTTCTTGCTGAGAAGCCTTTTATTTCTTTCTCGGGGATCCTTGGGCGAAGCATCTCGAGGTTTTATTCTTAGGATTTTATCTTTTACCGGCTTGCTTTTACCTCCTGGGTCTTTAGCCCCTTCTTCCCATGAGGTAGGGTGCAGTCTTGAAAATAGGTCAACACAATGCTCGGACAAGGGGAATGGGATAAATGAGCTGGAAATAAGATGGAAAAGTGGTGTTATGATAGGAGCGGACGATGGTTTTTCAGAAATCCCCCCCAGTGGCAAACCAAAACCTACAGACACAGGCTTGCTAGGGCACCCTATCAATCCCCCCAAACATGGTCAAGGGGGAAAATGTAAAATCCTAGCAGTCGTTATAAATAAAAGGAATTAGACACATATATTTAGAGGTTTTAATGATCAAAAGCGACACATACCATGATACTTGGACTAATTACCTCATGGAGCAAGAACCTCTTCTGATACAGGACCAAGTCGATGTTGATGGATGCTGCTACTGCTGTGATGGATGGTGAACAATAGCTCTCTCACAGAATTTCTTCCATCCCCTGTGCCTCCATTCCCTCCTTCCCATATCTTATCCTCCCTAGTGCCTTCATCCCCTCTCCTCTCCTCTCCTCCTTTGCACAATCACCTTCCACGCCCTTATCCCCTCCTCTCTTCTACCTTACTCCCCCATGACCTTCCTAACCCTCTATGGATAATCCCCTCTATCTATCCCCCCTTCCCTTCTTCTTCTTGGAACCCCCTCCTTGCTTTCCCATTCCCTCTACGCCCTTGACCCCTCCCTCATCCAATATCGCCTCCCCTAATATTGCTAGACACAAGTCGTGGGTTTTGTGGGTCTCTTAAGCAAACTAGTGGAGTGAGACACACATGATTCAATAATAGTAGAACAACAGATAAGCATGGGGCAAGTGGAAGGTCCTAATTCAAATTCGGCAGGTATCTTTTGAAAATTAATGGGGCAAGACACACAGAAACAAAAAAAACAAAAACAATAATCAATAGACAATAGTCTTAACTTTGACAACATGGTAATTCTCTCAACAGAACTAGTTTTATTAGATGCCCAAATTCATAGGTTTGATTCATTGTTGGAATAGGTACTGTTATCCCCCATTCCTAGGTATAACTAAGGAGATGACGTCTTGAGGCCCTTAGGTTGCAGACATGGAGTACCGAGAGAATGATTGACTGACAATGTCCATTCATAAATATGGAGCCCCACCTCACCACCATACTTCTTTGTTTGTCATGATGCCATTCACCACACCAACTTGCTTCTAGAAGACAGTGGATCTTGTTCCATGAGGTAACAAGTCAAGTTTCATGGTAAGTGTCACCTTAATACTTGAATCATTTGAATATGTTGCATTAAAGCTTCTCTTGATTATGGAGCGTCTACTTGGAAATTATGCTTTTTTCCCTATTTCACCTTGGTGAGTGTTATGATTTCTTAGTAAGAAACCACCCTCATGGAAAGGGTTGCTACTGGGGGGTCTTCTTGAAGGGTCATCGTACCATTCCCGCTCATACTTTCACCCTTCCATTACTTCTTCCCCTCCGTTTCCCCATCTTTTATGTTTTCAAGATTAATGACCCAAGAAGGGCATGTACCTCATTTCATGGGAAGAAGGGGCCACTTGGCTCGAAGGTGCCCTGAGAAAAACATCATGCAATAAAATTTCGCCCTGGGATCCTGAGAGAAATGAAACACCTCTCAAAAAATGAGGGACCCATAAAATAAATAACTAATTGATCAATGATGCTTTGTAATGTTCCCAAGCCAATTTTTCGTTTGGAAACACTAACTAACCACTGATTTGATTTTTTATTGTTGTGTATGTAGGTTGGCCATGAACATTTCGGCCTTAGGGTTTATTCAGTTATTCAACCACATTTTATACACGAAGCATTTCAACATATGAAGATCTTCAACAATACACAAGATAGGAACCACAAACAAGATCTGAACTTTATTTTAAGAAAGCAAGCACCTGATACAAAATAGAGAAGCAGATCTGGAATAGCTTCAGATGGCTTCAAGACAATAATATTAGCTGCATACAAAATGCTCCCGGAGATACAAAGTAAGCCTCCCAAAGGCTTCAATAGAAGATGAATGCTCCAATACAAAACTAGGGTTTAGCCTAACCCTCAAGCTACTGGTATGGCCTGCTGAAGACAATGGAGACCAAGGATTCAGCCCTCCTGAAGATGAAGACACCCAAATGCTGCTAGACTCCTCCCAGTGATAGGTCAGGGCAATTATAGCCTCCTCCTGAAGTATGGAGCCCAAACACTGAAGCCTCCTCCTCAAACTGTAGAAACCCTAAACTGGTATGGCCCTCCTGAAACCCTGAATATGGCTAATAATTTGGCCTAGCTGAATAAGGGCTCTGAGTCCCCTGAAACTATCTAGGATGATAGATCGACCAGTCACAAACCCCTGAGAGAAGTTTCAAGGTCATATCTAAGCTATGGCCTCCTAGATCTGAAAAACACTGAATCACCAAATCGTCCTCTATCTCCCAAAACCGTCCCAACCTGCAGAAAATGATAGGGACGTGATAACTCTTCAAAGAAGCCTCCAAATTGATGAGCCAAGGGCCTGAAAGAAAAACCCTAATGCTGAAATCTCCCAAGGCTTCCTCAATAGGCTGGATTGAACTCTTCTTCAACAAATGGTGCGCCCCTGCTGGAAAACCCTTATGGGTACAACCCTACTGATCTTCCTGAATAAATGAAGGATGTAGAATGGTGTGGATGGAGTATTAATTCTCACAAAAAGGAGATTTTCTCTAATACATTCGGCAAGAAGCATCCCGTGTTAAGTCTTCAAAATATGTATTTATACAAAAATGTTCTCAACCCTAAGAGGTTGGAATTCTCCTTATTTCAAAAACAATAAATATTACAATATGTGAAATTTGAAACGTTTCACTTGCATCTCCCCTATCTCTTCGCCATGCTGGCAGAGATGTTTCTTCTTCTTGTTCTCCAGCTCAGAAACAACTGGTCTCTAATCATGATCTAGGTACATGATATGCCAACGTCGTCTCATTTGTTCCCAGACGTGTTGGCTTTCCCTTGCTCGACACATTGCACACATTTGCCTACGAACTGCACCACCAATCTGGAAGGCTCTGTTGTGTCATTCGCCTCAAAAGTATATAACTTCTTTTCTAAGTGAGACAACCTATCTTCTATTCTCCTATCTTCTGAAGATATAGACTGTAACTGCAGACTAGGATTGACTATCCATTTATTAATCTGGGTAATATCAATTTGTTTCAACTGCAAGATTTCAGCATGAGCCTCTTCCATGTTTGTCCTGATTTAAGTTGATTTTTTTCTATGATAACTTGCCCCAGGACTTTAGAGATATTATCTTTTTCGAGGCCCATTGACTCTTTGTCGAGTGAATGAAATGCTTCTTCACAAGTTTTCTTCACTTAGCTAATCTTTTACTTTCAACTATATTAGCTTCCCAGGTTTTCAGTATTATATCGCTTCTAGTTTGCTCCGAAAGAGACAATCTAGAGACCATGGCTACTTCCTCTCTTGATGATGACACAACTGCCTCCTGGAAAGTAGCCTGAGAAACAATGGCGTCTCTCTCCTTTAAACAAGTGTTATTTAAAGATGGGTCTACCACCCAAAAATGGTTTTGGACAGCTTCTACCTTAGTAAAAAGGCTTTGTTGTGCTGATTTCAGTTTCTCGCGCACCTCCAGTGTTTGGGCTTGGAAAACCGCCATATCTACAACGTGTTTTCAGTCAAGTTTATTTTGGCCTGTAGTTGTTTTACCATCTCTCCTTGCTGAATGGCCCATTCTCTACTTGCATGTCCATTCTTATGCATTTCATCAAGGCTGAATTTGAGTTGTTGAATTTCCTGTCTGTCATAGGCTCTAATCTTCTCAAAACCCATGTTCATCTCGTCTCTTACACTTTGTTCCATTGTATTTAGTTGGCATTGCAACTGACTTACCAGCAGTTCCTTCTGTTTCAGTTGCTCCTTCAGGTTCCCAAATGAATACTGATTTGTTGTGGCAAAAGCCCCCAAGGAGCCTGCCACTTCCATAGCGAAGTCTGCCTCTTCTAAAGCATGTCCATCCACTAGTACTCTATGCCTCTTGACAGTCACACCCTCCTTTTGGTGCGTTTATCTTTTTACTACAACTCTCCTCTTCTTGTTGAAGAAGAAGTCAAAAGTAGGCATCTCTTCAACCGAAATAGGAGTAATATCTTCTATGAAAACTACTTCGGTACTTGGGTTCCCCTGACTGATCTGTAAAGGGGTCAAATACACATTAAGGTCACCTATTTGGGTGGTCTGTGGTTGCCCTGTTGTATCAGTAGCTGACTTTTCTGGTGTAGACAACGATGCATCCTCTCCCTTTTTGATCAAAACTTCAGTTTGAGCCTTCTTTTGATCATTAGGTTGATTTGATGGTGCAGTATTTTCCCTCTGTGTCAAAACCTCCGTTTTCACCAAATCTTCCTGAATGTCTGGTCCACGGGAACTTCCACTTCTAACTTCTAGGTCCCAACTTCCTTCTTGGCTGGAGATGTCGAAACTTCTCCCTGTAAGACCTTGGGCAGAGTTTTTCTCCGGTGTCTCTGAAAATTATGTAACTCGGCTAATTTGTTTGGAGCCAGAGGCTAGACTCTGCTCAACACCTCCTGATAAGATCTTGCCCCTCGAAATATCTCATCCTGTGGGGAATTTTCATGCTCATATCTCTTTAGATTGTACAAAGCCATGTGATTTCCTACGACCTTCTGGGGATCATGCTTCTTGAATTCAATGTTTACAAGCTTAATGTCCTTTAGGGCCGCTGCCTCTACCTTTGAGTGGCCGAAATCTAA
This sequence comes from Picea sitchensis, assembly GCA_010110895.2. Lineage (NCBI taxonomy): Eukaryota > Viridiplantae > Streptophyta > Pinopsida > Pinales > Pinaceae > Picea > Picea sitchensis. Next base: position 1,368 of record SNQJ01S0178250.1, on the reverse strand, counting down.
CAGAGAAAAAGTATCAACCTGCAAAGGAAAAGTGGGCCACACTTTTTTCTGCATTGCTTTGAGCTCTTTACTGATTCCTCCTAGCACAGTTTGATGTGCTACCTCTCAGCACACCAATCGATCTGGTAGGAACATTGGTAAGGCATGTGGAGGAACAGAACATCCAAAGACCCTGATATAAGAGAAGTGTTCTTCAATGTACCAATCGACTATTTTTCCTAGGTTAGCCACTATCCGGTTTGAAATCCTGGGATGTGGGCAACTGTATGTAGCGGTATGCATCGACACCACCACATAGTTGCAGATTTCGTAGAAGAAGTCCTTCGCTTTATCCTCCCACAACTTGGAGTGATATAAATGTATCGGTTCAGCGCTGGTCAGAGTCCAGCTCCAACCCATAAAAAGAAATGGTGTCATATAACAAATGACATCCATAAGGTATTCCGACATGTAAAATGGGGCAGGTCGTCCTTTGGATTTTAATGACTGATATTCAATGATTTCCTTGGCCAAATTGTCTGATAATATCTTGGCCCAAATGAAAGAAAAAACCTTTTTCAACTTCATGCATGATTGGAACCCATGATAAAAAGAAGTGAGTAGAGTTTTCTTTCTCGAAAAGTCTACATAGCATCATGGCCACATACATCATATGAACGTCTAATGATGCAGTGGCGTATATGTCGTGGGTGTCTGCTTTGAATTTATCAGGGCGTGCCTGTTGACCGCCTATTCAGCTAGGGGATCAACTCATGTGCCATGAAGTATGCATCATCATATGCCAGTATGTCGAAGACAATATTGGTTCTACTTGGGCATTTTATGCCTCCAGCACAAAATTTTGTAAACGAAATTTCCGCACCCCTGCGTGGGTTAATAATGTAATAAGTCTGCATGGATCATAGTTAGGTCAGGTAACTTGGGATGTTTTCATTGGGAGAGTTCTTTTCACCGAGGGTTTTTTATCCTCAGGTTGTCAACTGGGCTTTTTAGCCTGGTTGATTTCCCATGAGTTTTTCCCTCACACATGCAATAATTCCTCCAAAGTGGTGAACGACGTTCTAATGGTCTCATCCTTTGGTAGATATTGTTTAGGAATGATGTAAATGACCATGCCAGACAATGTAGAAAGTTTCGCGGAATTTCGTCGAGTCTAGGTAGGTTTTTTTTAATTAATTAAATTTAATTAATTTTCCTAAGGTTGGAATTTTAATTATTTAATTAATTAATTGTTTTTGAGAAAATATTGTAAAAACTGGGTCTTGGGGATTTTGATAGGGGTATTTGTGCTCAAAATAAATGGAATAGCACCCCCTACACCCATAGACCAAGTTTCAGCTCAGTCGGACAAAGTTTGCTATGCATTTG
>SNQJ01S0178249.1:23329-37014 GCA_010110895.2 Picea sitchensis | reverse complement strand
TTTTATGGACTTAGAGAAAACACTTTAAGAACATAAAACAAAAATGAAAGCGGTTTCTTCACCAAAAATAAGAAGTGCTAACAACGCTTCAGAAAAATAAACTCTTTTCTTTTGTATTTTTGCAAATTGAAGAAATATATGTTTGAATGTATGCAATATCTTTAAAATATTTTGCACTACATCCCTAGGATGTTTCGTAGAAAATCATGCAGAACATAGAGAAAGAACTTGACACACTGAACTTCTTTTCTTTTGAAAAAGGATAACTTTAACTGAAATCATTAACTATCAAAACAAGTAGAAAGTATGAAGGTCTGAGTGCTAACAAACAATTTCTTTTCTTAATGAATTTAAAGGAAAAGAAAACAAGATAAGAAAACTAGCAACCAAGCTATTTTTGTTTCTTCGTTAAAAAGAAATCAACATGCAACTAATAAGGAAAATTTTCTTTTTCTTTTTAAAAATGAAGTGGGGAAAGGAAAACAAGAAGAAAGGAAACACTGTCTAACCACTAGAAAAACAATCAATCTGGAAATCAACCCAGATGTACAACTGACCCTTCAACTGACCTTAACAACACTAAAACTCAAAGACTATCTTACAAGCAAGAAATAAATTTTTAAATAAAGTGAGAGTTTTCATAGACTTTAATCAACAATCTAGAGCATAAACCAACTCAAAAGGCTCAATGAACACTGCAGAACTAACTTATACCAACCAATTTTGAGCAAGAGACTTAAAAATTCAAGACAATTACATAGATCGAGGACTGTGTAAACTACAACTCACGGATATCCGTGGGTCATATAAGTGTAGCACATGGATATCCACAACCCACATAAGGACAAAGCGTAGATAAATAAGTTAGAATTGAAAAATATAATTCCACCCAGAAGGAGGGCTTGCAAAAACTTTTGGAAAATTTTATGGATGAGGAAAGCTCTAAAAATAAAGCCCAGAAACAGGAAAAAAAAATCTAAGACAACCAAAGAAACCCTAAGATTGACCCAAACTAGGAGAGTCCCTAGTATGGTCGCCAATTCTGTTATGGGATTTATCCCCCGTGACTTTAAGTCATGTCATAATAGAGATTGACCAAGTAAAAGACATGACCATAACCCACGCACATGACTTGTAATGAAATAACTACTTAATCAGAGAGGGAAGAAAGTTTCACACCTTGTATATTTACGTTTGGCGTCGTTCCCTGCTCTTGACTGATCCGAAAGATCTTTTAAACAACAATGGTTGAGTTATCTTGCACGAGTTAAATTACTATTTAGGAAATTAATGAAAGAGGAAGATTTAATGAAGAAACTTAGCAGCCATATAAACATGTACATATCTTGAAATAAACATAAAGCAACAACAAACCATAACAAGAGAAGTTGATAACGGAGTTCGACAATCTCGCCTACGTCTTCGGACCTTTGTCTCAGTGGGTGAGGCTTTCTTATTTATTTTCAAAAATTTAAAAGTACATCTCAACAGTGCCAAAAGGATTACAAATTGATCTGGTCTTGTTCTACCAGATTTCTAGAACCCAACAAAACTGACGCACTGAAATCGGATGAACAAAGCTCCCAGAAATGGCCCGCAAAGGTGCTCTCCTCAATGGCTTCCCTCCATAAAAATGGCTTTGGCTCAACAATCCTTCAGCATAAACATGTTATGAATCTCCTCCATTGGCTTCAAGAGCCTTTGGTTTATATAGGCCCAAAGTTGGTAAACATCTCCCAACTTCCCCCCCCAAGATCCTCCAAAAATGACCAAAATCCCCTCAAACTGCTGATAAAATCATTAAAAAATAATAATACAAAGTTTTCAAACCCACTTTGGCAAAAAAATGGGCGCAACCCCCTAATCGCGAGCTCCTGAGCATATGGGGCGTACTCCACATGACCCTGGACTAATGCACTGGTCCTTAGCCCCTTTACCGTTGGACCCCTGGTCGCATCTATGGCCATGTGGCCATGTCCTTATATGCCCACACACTATATTCCGTTAGCCCCCTGGTCATAGGTGTTTGGTTACACCCTTGGTTGGCGGGCTAGCCTGATTGACCGGGGCTAACCCCTAATTGTACGCACTATCAAAATATATGCCAGGTCATATGGTGGAAAGGTGCCGAAAACCGAGAGCTATTGCCATATATCCGCACCAACTGTTTTAGACTGGGTCATGGTCATATTATAACGGACATATGAAAAATGCGTTGGGGGCTAGGGCCTAGCCCCAGCCCTATCCTCCGCCAATTTAACCATGACTTCACTTTAAATAGTAACTGCGCCATATATGGTTAAGAACCAAACTAAGGGCGGGTTGGCTATCCCGGCCCTGCTAAGTCACTTGCCACCCAGACCATAGGTCACGAGTTCGATTCTTGTGAACCCATAATTTTTTCCATACACTGACCAATAGAGGGGTGCCACATGGCACCTTTACATTCGCCCAATAATTGCCAAGTGTCACACAATCATTCGACTAGCTGTCATACCCAATGAGCGCCTATCCTTTTCAGCTGTCAGTCCAGTCAGCGCCATGTGTCGTACAAACCTGCCACATGTCGTATAGGCTTGCCACGTCAGATCGTGCCATGTGTCACCCTTGCAGTGGCAACACGTTTCACCGTTTGATTGGTCCACCTGTCTTCCCACGTCAGTGCCAATGCACCCTACCATGCAGCTGTATCGTCGTATGACCTGTACAGTTAGCTACCACGTGGGAATGTACAGACTGTATAATCAACATTTTTTTACTTGTTTGGCAAAATGAACAGACCGCAATATCTTGAGCATACGACATATGTTTGAGGTCGTTCAAGTTGCGTTGGGTTCGTATCGACAAGGCCTATGCACATGTCTGTTTTGAAGCCATTTTGAGCACTTTTATTTTTAGGCCTTCTTGGACCCATTTTGGTCCCGAGATCCAATTCTGGATCACACCTCCCCACTAAATACCTTTTGGTCCTCCAAAAGGTTACTGACCAGTCGTCAAGTGCGGGATAGGCCACCCAACTTGTTCTCTGTCTTGTGCACCTATCTTATCAAGATCAACTGCAAAACAACCATGATAACTGACATCATATTGTTAGCCACTTGTACTCTGTCACATCTCACTGAAGCCACTATCATCTATGTTGACAACATTACTAATGATAACATCAGAAATATGACTGCCAATGAGCTAATATGTTTGTAATACTTGCATGACATTAGCATATCTTGAAGCAAAGTGTGATTGATCTTCCATTCTACTATCATCTCTTGTTCTTGCTTAAGATCTATTACTTGATTTGAAACAATTCTAGGTGTGTTTCTTGCATGAGCCACCTTTCTTAATTGTTCCATTGTTTGAAGAGACTTATTTGCCTTTAAATGATGAGCATGAACCACATATTCTTGACCTGCTTTGATTAAGTGATATTGATTCTTTTACCTATAGAAGATTGCTTTACGATCATACAAGTAAGGACTACCTAAGACCATTCCACATTCATTGAGTGGCACCACATCACATGTTACCTCGTCCACAAACTTAGATGAAATTGCAAACTTTAATGTTGAATGCTTTGATATGTGCAATTGATGATTGTTTCTTATCCATTTAAGTGTATAAGGCTTAGGATGCATTTGAGTGTTTAATCCCAACTGTTTAACCAATTCCTCTGAAATTAAGTTAGATTTATATCCACTATCTATCAATGTGTCGACCTTATTATGCCTCATAATGACCCTTAAGTGAAACAATTTACTTCTAGAATCATATCCATCACCAATTTTACCTATCAAACCAACCAATGATACTTTAGACTCATCATCCCCATCCGATCCCAAGTCTGTTGGTCGTGTTGTTGTTGCAACTGCTTGCCTCCCTTTCCTTTCTTTGAATCACTTCGGTCTCTTCTCGGGTTGAAATTGTCAACAATGGTCCTCATCATGCCCTTCTTTATTGCAATGCTTGCAAGAGGGTTCTTTTCCTTTCTTGCCACTGAATTTTCCCTTTTGCCATTCCACCTCCTTTTGTCCTCTTTCTTTGAAGACGATTCCCCTGATACACCAACTCTCGCTTTCCCTGCTTCAATGTACGTAGCTTGAACATAAACCTCATCAATATTAGTAGGTCCAAACATGAATACAATGTTTCGAATATGTGCAGGTAAACCTCCTATATACTTCATAAGAGTTTCATGGGTATGTAAAGGAATATCTAACATCAATGCCATTTTACGAAAACCATCTGTGTATTCCTGCACCGTTTGTCCCTTTCTTAGTTTAAGAGCTTGCCATTCTATTAAAGCCTTCTCTTTATAACTCAAAGGATATAACTTCTTTCCAAGTGCAGAAACAAAAACTTGCCATAATGGAAATGAATTACCCACTTGTTGCGTGCCATTTTGCAATTTGCTTTGCCACCAGATGAGTGTTGTGTCTGCAAGTCGAAGTGATGCCAATTTGATTTGGGTTGCCTCATCCTTGATTTGTTGCACACTGTAATAAACCTCCATCTGTCTGATCCAATTATCAAGTCTCTCTGCATTGACTTCACTATCATACATGGGTAATTCAAATTTTACATCAAGTTTTAGTAAAGGCATTTCTTGTTTATGTTTATGAACATGTTTTCTTGCAGTGCTTTTAGAACTTGAACTAGAAGAAGAAGAAGTTGATGGAGAAGAAGGAGGTGAAGGAGGAATTTTAGGAGGATCCTATCCTTCTTCACTTTTGACCTTTGAAGATTCACCTAGATTCGGTCTCTTCCATTCCAAGTAATCCCCATACAAAACCTTCATCATCTCTGACATGGTGAAGAAAGTCTTTTGAAACTCTTTCTCCTCATTAGAAAGTCCCTCTTCCGATGCCATCTTCTCGCTTTGAGAAGTTCTCTTTCTTAATCCAATCAATGGATTCTCTTCAACAAGCTTGCCTTCACCAGGATTCATATTTTGCCTGGTAATCATGCAAACTGAAAAACCAAACGTCAACTAGCTCTGATACCACTTGATCTGAAAAGATATTTTAAACGACAATGGTTGAGTTACCTTGCACGAGTTAAATTACCATTTAGGAAATTAATGAAAGAGGAAGATTTAATGAAGAAAATTAGCAGCCATATAAACATGTATAGATCTGGAAATAAACATAAAGAAGCAACAAACCATAACAAGAGAAGTTGATAATGGAGTTCGACAATCTCGCCTACATCTCCGGGCCTTTGTCTCAGTGGGTGAGGCTTTCTTATTTTTGTTCAAATATTTAAAAGTACATCTCAACAGTGCCAAAAGGATTACAAACTGATTTGGTCTTATTCTACCAGATCTCTTGGACCTAACAAAACTGACGGCACTGAAATCAGATGAATGGAGCTCCCAGAAATGGCCCACAAAGGTGCTCTCCTCAATGGATTCCCTGCATAAAAATGGCTTTGGCTCAACAATCCTTCAGCATAAACCTATTCTGAACCTCCTCCATTGGCTTCAAGAGCCTCTGGTTTATATAGGCCTGAATTTGGTAACCATCTCCCAACTTCTCCCCAAGATCTGGCCTAAAAAAGGGCCTAAGATCCTTCAAAAATGGCAAAAATCCCCTCAAACTGTTGAGAAAATCATTAAAAAATCATAATACAAAGTTTTAAAATCCACTTTGGCATAAAAATGGGTGCAACCCCTTAATTTCGAGCTCCTAGGCATATGGGGCGTACTCCATCTGGCCCTGGGCTAACGTGCTAGTCCTTAGCCCCTTTACCGTTGCCCCCCTGGTCGCATTTGTGGCCATGTGGCCCTGTCCTTATACACCCACGCGCTATATTCTGTTAGCCCCCTGGTCATAGGTGTTTGGTTACGTCCTTGGTCAATGGGCTAGCCTGACCGACCGGGGCTAATCCCTAACTATTCGCGCTATCAAAATATATGCCGGGTCATATGGTGGAAAGGTGCCGAAAACTAGGAGCTGTTGCCATATATTCGTGCCAATTGTTTTAGACTAGGCCGTGGTCATATTATAACGAACATATGAAAAACGCGCCAGTCCTCCGCCAATTTAACCACGACTTCACTTTAAATATTAACTGCACCATATATGGTTAAGAACCAAAGTGAGGGCAGGATGGCTAGCCCGACCCTGCCAAGTCGTTTGCCACCTGAAACATAGGTCACGGGTTCGATTCCCATGAACCCATAATTTTTTCCATACACAATGACCAATAGAGGGGTGCCACGTGGCAGCCCAGGACTGGGCCACGTGGCACCTTCACATTCACCCAATAATTGCCAAGTGTCACATAGTCATTCGACCAACTATCATACCTAGTCAGTGCTTATCCCTGTCAGCTATCAGTCCAGTCAGTGACACATGTCGTGCGGACCTGCCACGTCAGCCCGTGCCACATGTCGTATGAACCTACCACGTCAGCCCATGCCACGTGTCACCCTTACAGTGGTGACATGTGTCACAGTCTAATTGGTCCACTTGTCTTCCCACATCAGCTCCAACGCACTCTGCCATGTCAGTTGTATAGTCTGTACAGTCAGCTGCAACGTGGCAATGTACGGACTATACAATCGACATTTTTTTGCCTGTTTGGTGAAATGAACAGACCGTGATATCTTGAGAATACGACGTCTATTTGAGCCCGTTCAAGTTGCGTTGGGTTTGTATCGACAAGGCCTATGCACATGTCCATTTTGAAGCCATTCTGAGCACTTTTATTTTTAGGCCTTCCTGGACCCATTTTGGTCTCGAGATCCAATTATGGATCATTGACCCTGGTACTTGTCTTGACTCATGTTGATTTAACCTACAAAAGAAGATCAAGAAAGTGTTGCAACAAGGTAGTTATATCATAAAACAATACAAGTAACTGATATATGGATTCAAATATGAAGAGTAATTGGACATACATAAACAAATTGAATCAATACTACACAAGGATGGGGAAAAGATAAATTTTTATTAGCAACGGTAAAAGAAGTGGTTACAACTTGATTCCAACTGTCGACATTGCCTCAAAGCCAACCTCCGAGGTTCCTCCAAAAGGTCCTTCAAGCATCACTCAACAAGATTTCCCTTCCTTGTATAACCCAATAAGGATACGAGCACACCTTATGGTCATATAATGAAAAGGAAGGAATGTTGGAACAATGGTTTCAGGTCAAGGGGATCCTACTCAAAGGATAAAGGGGAATAGGGAAACTTGCACTTTCTTCAGCATAACTTTGCACCTAGGTTCTCCTCCTCATCCATGCCCCCAAAGGTGCCTTTATACCATCCTCGAGAGGTTAAGGAGGTTGAATTTTGTTTGGTACGGGATCAAGGAGGTTGGGAAATATATCCAGCTGGATATCGGTGGCCACCCACCTCTTCCAACTGGCTCACATACAGTTTTCATCTTGGGAGTTTTTTTCTACCTTTTCGAGTGTTATGAGGAAAATCTCTCTATGGCTAGGGGTAAACAACAACAGACAGAAACGAATGCAGAAATCAACTGTAATATCATGTATACTATATAAAAAAATATGCTAGAAAGACAAGATAAAAGGCCTACCTCGTCTAGAAGTTTGATGAAGTCCACCATTGAGCACTTGACTCAAAGCAATACACCAGCAACTTGTCCTCAAATACCAAGAAATGCAAGAATATGGTGATAATATATAATGTTAGCACATTCAATAGAATAATCCATCAACATTCATAACAAATACGCCCATGGAATAACAATTCAAATATTTGCAAGATATGAATTGGACGAGAAAATAGTATTTCTATTAAAATGTAATCAACAGAAGTGAATGAATTACAAACTTCTATGTCGGCATGGTTTAGAATGGAGAAACTTCCTTCTAGCTGGGCCTCCACCACTTCAATCCTCCACCAAAGACAAGCTCATATAATAGATTCAATGAGGTTCTCAATCAAGTAGGGAAGGGCTTGGGGGCTGAACAATGTATTCAGATTTAAAAGGACAAAGGGATGAAAACTCAATATGAAATGAATAATTTCTCCAGAGTAACTTTGCTCTCAAAGTTGAATTCTTCTCCTCTTTTCCATAGCTTGGATTTGGCCCATTTGTATCCTTCAAATGGAACTGAAGGGTCGAGTTAGAACATTTCTAGTATATGGAAGGCCAAGGATCATAGATCTCATGACGTGACATGTTAACCCAACACCTTTTTTTAATTTTGGGCACAAATCTCGATGTACGCAGGTTGTAGTGGTGCAACCTACGTATAGGCATGTTGTACTACAGGTAGGGAGCATATATGTGGAAAAAATAATGTTTTTAGCTATGGGAATTGCAAAAAGGGACTTCAAGTCTACATAGGGAAATGGAAAAAGGCCTTCTGTGGAATTTTGCATAGGGTGAGAAAAATCTTGCTATAATAGATGCCCTCTAATGTGTGAGGTCATAGGAGTATTTGTGATGGCCAAAATACATTATAAGACCCATAAGTGGAGTAATGGGGACCCAACTGGAAGAACTAGTTGCTCATTACCATCTGTACTGACTTTGCATACATGGCTGCTAATTTGAATTACACTGCAGATCCATGTGAAAATATAGCAAACAACTGCCCATGGCCATGAATAGGAAATAAAAAGGTGGCTACATGCCAAAGGCTGTCATAGTCACGAACAAGGCCCAGTAAAACCAATCTCGAAATCAATCTGAAGATATCTGTATACAATGGAGTACAATCTGATCTACCATGATCACTAAAATCAGATAGGTACTGGTCCAATAAAAGGTGGCAACAACTCAGGAAAGTTGCGGCTATAAACTGATATCTTCAAGTCTTCTACACAATCCTCCAAAGGTGCAAGTCTACATCGTATGAATAAAGGAGTTGAGGTCGAACACAATGAGACTTCGTTTGATTACCAATCATTAAGGTATACCGTTAACAAACGTGAGACAACCTACCGATGATGAAAGTAGGTATCAAGGAACTGAGTACATTCTTACAAGTGTGAATAAAGGAGTCGGGGTCGAACACTTGAAGAATCCATCGATCAGGAGACATTGAGGTATTCCCAATTTTCGATGGCGAGAGAACCTGTCACTAATGACTGCAAGCCTCTAGGTAGTCCTAAGACTCTAGATCTCGTGTCCAGAATAGATGAGCTGAAGTCGATGGAAGGAAACCCCTTGAAAGGAGAGCATTAAGGCATATCTTATCATTCATCACGAGGTACAAAGCAAGAGCTTGATGATTTGGAGGAAATCAGACGAAGAACATGTTCACGAATCAACAACCATGTGCGTCTTTCACGTGTGCCAGGTGCAAGCAGTACACAAAAAAGACCCTTTGAATAAAAGCCAATAAGGAAAACTACTGACAAAGGCGAGGAAACTACCAATAGGGATAATGGCATCCAATAAATTGCATGAATCCCAATGTGTCAATAGATGTCTTGTCATTGAACACAAGGGAAACCACCCAGTCAACGACCAATGATGAAATGTCGACTGCTAGGTTCAAGGTTACCTACCAATGAGGAAAGTAGGACCAGAGTGCTCAATAGGACTTCAACTTCATGTGATTCCGAGACACACTGAGGGTATGGCCAACATGAAAAGTCAAGAGTTCTAAGGAGTGGAGGACACAGGTTGATAGACATCCTTTGAACAAGAGCATGAGACATATGGAAGACTCTGACAACATAGACTCAATGATGAAACTTTGAGATGCAGGAGGCATCAATCAAACTCTCTATAGGGACTAGAAGAGGAACCAGTCAGGGGAGTAAACTCTTTGTAATGAGATCAACTTCCTAAGGTCATGCTAAACCCAAAATTTTGATGACAAGTGGACTCAAAATTTTTGTGCTCTGTTCAAAGGTGACACAACTGCTGCCAATATAAGATAATATTCCCTTCCCACTCGTATTTTTTTTTGTTTTTTCATATTCAAATGAATGTTATGATATAGAGGAGTAAATGAGTGTCACAAGTAAGCAAAACTAGTTCTAGCAGTGGAACATACCTATGCTCAATGCAAGGAGGTGCATGAGGGAGATGGACACTCAGGGGAATGTTTCCTCCTGGGTATAGGGTGTCAAGCTGCAAAGGATATAAATGAGGCTCTTCTTGGTTGAGGATGCAAACTGTTGAGGTGAACGACTTATAACTCAAAAACGATAACCAAAAATAGGCACAATAATGTAAGCAAGGGAATGAGATGCAATTACAACTTAACGCCAAAAAATGTCATTTTTTGTAATCTTAGTCTACTTGTTTTGAAAAAGGGATAAACTTGCACCAAATAGACATCCTTTCAAATCCAATTTAGGAGTGTGAAAGAGACAAGTTCACTCGACAATATTTTCGCTTTTTGAAAATGAGTCGGAAAAGAGCTTAAATCAAACTCGCTTGGGATTCCTCTAGGTGTAGGTCAACATGTTCATGAGTAAGAAATGAGGTTCAACATAAAGTCACGTGTTAGCTATAACAGACTCCCAGTCCTACAGAAAAAATCTTTGCATGGGCACTGAATGAAGCAGAGTATCTAACTAAGGTACCCATGTTTGGTAAGTCTCTACCATTCGATAACGACACTTCTAGTTGCAGATAGAAGGTTCTGTGTCGCTATCAAATGGCTTCGTACCTAAGGCATATGAGCGACAGTCATAGGACGATGCAAGTGTGTATGATGGATGATACCTATCCTATATGTTGGGTAACGAAAATACCTATCCAAAGTTACGAACGGGCGACATGGCATTGAAAACCGCAAGAATCCCTAGATAAAACTACAAAAACCAACTCAATCCACTCTTGTATTAGTCCATTAGGCCAAAATATTGTCCGAAACTATGCAAAGTGGGTAATTTTTTTCTATAAATAGTAAAAAAAACCAAATTTACTATACCATTTGTATTTTTTACACAAATAGTGGATTTTGGACCAAATTGCCACCGAACTTCATTTGGTGATTGCCGGAGCTACGAGTGACGGAATCGACTATTGGAAATATTTTCATTGATGTCAACAATCGAAGTGATGATATGTAATGATGAAGTATATTAGATGAGATTTTCATTGATGTCAACGTGTATATTAGTCAGAAGAATATGTCAAATTGTGTGCAGAGATCGAAAGAGTGAACAGGGGAAGCGAATAATCAAAAGATCAAAGCTCAGAAGGAATAACACATTGCACAGAGAGGAAATCCGTGACTATTGTTGATCACGATAGGATAAAAAATGATTCAATGATCAAGCCCTGAAGGAAGAACAAATTGTAGAAATTTCGTCGGGATCAGTGAAAAGACTGAACAATTGATCAATATGCAGAAATGGTGAGAGGCCTCAACAGTCGTCTGATCAGAGTGAGAAGCTCAGCAGCCGTCCAATCAAGAGGTTGACTGTGAGCTTGAGAATCGTAAAAGGATCACGACCTTTGGATCAGAGCATGGAGGAGCGATGTGGACCATTAGATCCAAAGCTAAAAAGGAGGAGCGACGTGGGTTTTCGATTCGACAAGAGTGGAATATTGGGAAATAGGAAATCAAAGGATTTGGAGTGTCAAGGAGTCAAGGATCCTGAACTCGCGAAGTCAAAAATTTTGAAGACATCCTATTCATTGGTTGAAAGGATAACACGTGGCACTGGATGAACGAATTTGAGGATTCCTGATTTGGTGAAACAATGACGAGAGTTGTTCGAAATCCCGAAATGCGAAAATGTGAAACACTCAGCCCTGAGTCATAACCCGAGGTCACATGTAAAACAGGCCGTGGAAGAGGAGCTATCACCTTTAGTCGGGATTTCACCATTTTGGAGATCGGGAGGTTGGACATAACATACAACAAACAAACCCAAAGGACGAAGCCCCCAAGTCGAGGAGGCAAGACACGTTGACAAACCACATCAACAGAGCATGTCATCTATGACACATGGCACAGTCAGATAGTGACCAGTGTCAAAGTAAAATTGGCATTTCAGGCACGTGTATATCGTGAATTTGAATGACATGTGGCAGCTACTCGGCATGTGCCAAGTCATCATGTGATGTCAACAGGTTTACGTCATGTCGGGAGTTTCTACTTCGGGAGTTTTGCATCGCAAGAAAATACTCGAAACCTTCGAAGTCTCGAACGCCGAAATTCCGAAAGGGACATGCGTTAGTATAATGACAACTTAGGGAGATTTGACATGCTGGATGTCACGAAGACCCGATGGGCAAAGTGCCAAAATTATGACAACCATCCATCTCAACGCATGATTAAGTCACAACTGTCGGATTTAGAAGTGTAAAGATGAGTGCAAGGTTAAAGAGGACCGTTGATCTGTCTCCACGAAATAAACGCGAAACATCCGATTGTTTCGGCGATATCGTAATTGGGAGTTCTGAAGTATTAGAATTCACGAAGACTTGAAGGGAAAAGTGTCGAAATCCCGTCAGCTGTCCATCCCATTGGGAGAATGAATCGTGTTCATTCAATTGATAAGCACTCATGCGCTCGTCTTGCCTAAACGCGAGGTCACCGCCGTTGGTCATATGTTATAAGAGTTTTTAAAAGGAAACTATGAATAGGTCGCTATATTCGGTAAGCCCGTGGTTCTGTAATGATCGGTCATATGAAATGGCTTGAAGGAAGCGCCTCCATAGTATTTGGTCTCTGTGAAATTAACAGAGATCCATGAACAAGTATAAAGGATAACATTGATCCATGTTGTGATCAATTTATGAAAGGTATTCACGGTAAAGATAATTAAAATGTGATCAACTCATGACAAACAAAAATGAACCGATACAGAGTCATGATTAAAAGAGAATTAATTCATGAAAATATGAATAAAGAATAAAAAGGAAAAATGATATTAATTAAAGTTTATATTATCATTTTAAATGAAAAGGTACAATGGTTCAAATAAAGGGACACAATGTTTTACATTTCACACCTGTTTGAAGATTATATAAACGAGAAAATGTGGTGAGAAGAATGTGTCTCTGTGGTTCACATTAGAAGATATAAAACATGAGCATATTCCAAGATGAAGAACTCTTCATTCTAAGGTGCCTGCCAATGTCTAATTGAAGATCAAGAACAAAAGAAGACAAAGCAACAATTATGCAATCCAAAACTTGATAAAGAAGACCATACAAGTAGAGGCTGCAGCAGACAAGTAGAAGGTACAACAATGATTGCATGAGTCAAATTTGATGAAGAGCAGAACATATTGAATTGCATTAAAAAATACGAGTGGTTGGGTGGTGCAAGGGCAGGTTGGAGCCTGTAGGGGAGTTGGTGCTTCCTTGTCAGTTGTAGCTGACTAAACAAAGGGTCGAAGCCTCCTACCAGATGGTGCTGGTGAACAGAGGGAGTTGGTGCTTCCTTGTCAGTTGCGACTGACTAAACAGGGGGTCGAAGCCTCCTACCAGTTGGTGCTGGTGAATGAGGGTGTGGGTGCATCCTTCCATTTGTAGTTGGTAAATGGGGTGCAACAACATCCCTTCAATTGTAGCTGAAGAAACTTGGGGAATGTCTCTCCATCAAGTTGTAGCTTGAAAACAGTTTTGTAAAAACACTTTTTATCAATGAGAAAAGAGTTGGTGGTTTTCCCTGTTGGGTTCCACGATAAAATCTTGCGTTGATAAGGGTTTGTTGTTCATCATATATTGCTTAATTGAATAATTAATATGTGTGCTTAATATGGATGAAGATAAAAAGAAAAAGTAGGCAA
>SNQJ01S0178249.1:0-17328 GCA_010110895.2 Picea sitchensis | reverse complement strand
CCTTTAAGCACAGTCTAACAAACTGAAAGGAAGATCAAATTAAGCACACATGGATGGACAAAAGATTTACAATGAGAATGGAACTCCAATACTTAGAAAATAAGAATACATATTTTGGAGTACAGGAATGGAAAGTCATCTGAAGGCATTGGGACATGATGTATGGAATTCAGTGATCACTCATTATTTCCCACCAAATAGAGTAAGGACTCCAGCTCAAAAGATAGCCAAGAAAATCAAATCAATGATAATGAATACAACCCTTGATGGATTACCTAATGATATCAAAGAGAATATAGGTGAATGTAACTCCACAAAAGAACTCTGGGAAAAATTAAAATTCCTTTACTCAGATGAGAAGTGAGTTGAAGCATTTCAATCAGAACAAAATTCAGTCTACAACAAGTGTAGTGATGAAGATTCTCTTGAAGAAAACTCAGACATTGAAGCAGAAGTCAATTTGGAATCTGATCTTGAAAGTGCTTTGGACGAACTAAGAAAATATAAACAAAAGTGTAAACAACTAAATGATCAACTTAAGACTGTTGAAAAATTCAAGAAAGGGACTGAATCCCTTGATAAAGTTCTAAGTTTACAAAGATTTCCCTCGAACAAATCTAGCCTTGGATATGACCACACACACATAATTAAAGGATCAAGTCCTATTACTCAGATTGAGGTTGAAGATGACATGTCTAGTGATGATACCTCTAAAGAATCTGCTCATCCTCCTAATAATATGTATCAAATCAAAAGAGAAGACTCAACCATCAATAAAGGTAAATACTCTCCACAATCTTCCGATTGCAATGATGTTGATATTGAATTCACCCCTGCAAGTAGAGAAGAAGATTCAAATACAATAACAGAATATTCTGTTAGCATTTATCGCATGGAAGAAGAAGAATAACAACTATCAAAGGCCAAACAAAAGGTTGATTGGAGTCTCTGTGAATACCTCTATGACCATAATGAATCAGACTATAGCTATGTTCATGACTACACTCAAGAATTTCTTGAAAAGAGTCAAAATCATGTCTTGGAAATAAAGGAAATGCTCGAGGACAGTAAAAAGATATATTATGAGCAGGACAATCATTTAGAAGAGAAAGAAGAGGAGATCAAGGGACTGAAAAATGAAATTAGTCAAGCGAAAGAAGAAAAGAAGGAAGATGGTGTCTCAAGCAAAAACCTTGCTGATCTAAAGGAACTAAGGGAAGACTATGTCAATCTTAGAATCCAACTTGAAGAAGCCAAAAGGAGAGAAGAGGTAGTAAGGAACCAGTTGGACAAAAAGGAAGAATCTTGTCATAAGATGGAAGCAGAAGTTGTGAATCTTAGAA
Organism: Picea sitchensis; assembly: GCA_010110895.2. Taxonomy (NCBI): domain Eukaryota; kingdom Viridiplantae; phylum Streptophyta; class Pinopsida; order Pinales; family Pinaceae; genus Picea; species Picea sitchensis. Next base: position 15,985 of record SNQJ01S0178249.1, on the reverse strand, counting down.
GGAAGGTTGAGAAGTTAGACACCAAAATCAAGTTCTTGAACAACTCCATGACCCTGGATGAGATTTTGGATAGTCGGAGATCACCATATCAAAAAACCGGTCTTGGCTACAACAAGGAAGAAATTAGAAATATCAAGAAACCTGATGCAAGTCCTTCATTTGTAAAAAGTGAAGACAGGTCTGATGCAAGTCTTTCTTTTATAAAAAGGGAAAGCAAGTATGATGCGGGTTCTGCATGTTCAAAGAATAAAAGAAACACTACAAAACTTAGAAGATCAGATCAAGGAAGACATCCCGAAGCTACTCATACACCTCAAAGCAAGTTTAGAAGAGAGACACCTTCATGGATGAATCAAAGAAGGTATGAGAGTGTCTTTAAAGGTTATTTTTTTTCTTGTAATAAATTGTTGGAAGAAAACAATTTGGTACAACAAACAAGTAGAAGGTACAACAATGGTTGCATGAGTCAAATTCGATGAAGAGCAGAATATATTGAATTGCATTATAAACTAAGGGTGGTTGGGTGGTGCAAGGGCAGGTTGGAGCCTGTAGGGGAGTTGGTGCTTCCTTGTCAGTTGTAGCTGACTAAACAGGGGGTCGAAGCCTCCTACCAGTTGGTGTTGTTGAACAGAGGGAGTTGGTGATTCCTTGCCAGTTGTGGCTGACTAAACAGGGGGTCAAAGCCTCCTACCAGTTGGTGCTGGTGAATGAGGGTGTGGGTGCATCCTTCTAGTTGTAGCTGGTAAATGGGGTGTGGAAACATCCCTTCATTTGTAGTTGAAGAAACTTGGGGAATGTCTCTCCATCAAGTTGTATATTGAAAACAATTTTGTAACAACTTTTTATTAATGAGAAAAGAGTTGGTGGTTTTCCTTGTTGGGTTCCATGATAAAAGCTTGTGTTCATAAGGGTTTGTTGTTCATCATATATTTCTTAATTGAATAATTAATATGTGTGCTTAATATTGATGAATATAAAAAGAAAAAGTAGGCAATACTGATTCACCCCCCCTCTCAGTATTGCTGGATATTCCATCATCGATGACTGTCTGGACCAAGGTAACTCATATTCCTCTCCTCTTTCTTTTCAGTGGATCAGATTTTGTAATTAGGTTCCATTTTTTAATTTATTTAGGGCGCAATTTGAAACTTTAGCTGTACGCGGGCTACAGTTCACCGGGTCATGTATACACATGCGTATATGCTGCTGTTTAAAATACAGACCGCGTATAAGCAACCCTATACGCGACTGTGAACACTACAACCCGCGTATATGTCTGTAAATAATGTTTTTTAGTGGTTGCTAACTCAAAAAAGGGTTTGTCTCTTGCAGGATGGTGCTAAAGTTGAGAGAAAGAGAACATGAGGAGGTAGATGCTATAGTGGAGAGAGATCCCAGGGCCCAAATGGCCTTGAAAAGATGCGGGCTATATAAGTTTTGGGCTCTCAAAGGTATGAGTGCCCAAGTGATATTGCTACAGTTTCTCGTGGATTATTGGGATCCGTATAGTGAGAGCTTCAACCTTGATGGACAACCATTAAGAATTGAAGTCGAGGACATTTATTTCTTGACGGGTTTGTCGTGTCGGGGTGAGGTGGTCAACCTCAAATCTCGGGGAGACGAGAGCTATATGAAAATTGAGGAATACATAGACTCTCATTATATTGCAAGGACTGAGAAGGTCGGTAGTCAACTCCCCATTAGAGCGATAAACAATCTTAGTCTGAAGATTTTTTTCCTCGTTTTGACACGGATCACAGGATCAACCTCTTTGCACCAGGCATCGAGGCCACTTATGTTCTACTCAGTGGAGTGCTTGAGACCCACGGTGTACGACTGGAGAACCTCACTACTGACTAACATGAAGATCTAGTTGATAGAATTCAAACAAGGTAGTAAAAGGAACTTCAAGTTTGCTTTTATCCTGTGTAGCGTTTTCTTCGAGCGAGTTATAGGCTTGGGACCTAGAGTTGAGATTATTCTGCGTGGACCTCGCGATCCAGCCATGGCACGGTGGATCGAGGTGATGAGGTGGCAGGGAGGAGGTAGGGTGCCAACACCCTACAATGATGGCTTCTTCTTCTGGTGGAGATGGCACGTGATAGATCTGGATGACTACCCTTACACAAGGATCGACTTCAGCGGATATCCAGACATGCCATTACCACCAGGGTCCACCTAGAGAGACATAGGTATGTCAAAGTTTTTCAAATATTTCATTTTTTTTTATTTTTGTATAGGAAAACAAAAATATTTTTGGATGATTTTAGGTACTAATTAGACATATATGTGACGCAGACGTAGGTCCACGATGGTTGGACAGACTTCCACGACATTGTCAGAGGCATAAGGGAGATGAAGCAGCGAGAGGGGACGCAGAGAGAGTCCTTCAAAATTTGGAGGGTGACCTATCTCCTTTGACTCAAAGGATTCCTATGGTTCAGGTGGAGGATTTGCCAGAGGCTATGCAGCAACAGGTGGTGGGTGTGCCCTGTGCTTGGGTGCGACTCTTTCGGTGTCTCGCAAATGCCACAGTTTGTTGTCATGACACTCATATGGTGCCACATGCGTAGATTTCATGACTATTGTATGATCGATTGTATATGTATATTGAGGGTGTTAGCCCCAATTTTGTACTATAAGCATCGTATTTGTTTTGAAATATATATAAAAACATGGTTCTTCGACTTAACTTATGTTACAATGTGTACATTGAGGAGAATGTTTGCTTTGCTTTAGTTATGTGACAAATGCCAATCTAAAACAAAATTAGCATATGTCTCAGATACATAATTAGAACTCTTAGGTATGTGATGAGTAGAGTAGAGTTACGCACTCAGTAACCGTCGTTCAACTGGCATACTTCTAACTGGGAGTCCAGGCGAACCTCTAAAGAGCGAATACCATGTGAAATGGCATCGTGCAAAAGTTCTATAAAAATGTTATATTCAACCACATTATTCATGGATGGCCCTAGGCATATGCCACCTGAAGACACCGGTAGACCCTCGGGTGAGTAAACAACCCAAGCGACGAAAGCCAAGTTCTATGTATGATGACTAGCCCTGTCTGCGAATCCTAAGTAGACTGAATACTTCATTGACATCTACCAACCAAGGGAAAACTAGATAAGCAAGTTGAAGATGAAAATAAAGGGAAAATATATATACACTAAATTACATTAGTATACAAAGAGTTACGCCCAATATTGGGGCTCAAGAGTAATATCTTTTCAAATAGAGCTCATTCCTAGGCTCAACCAAGATATTCCCTTCTTAATCTTCTAATTCATAGGCTCCTTTTTATAAGACACATCGCATGATATATGGCTGTTCCACATGGGCTTGAAATTCCCTGCCCCTCATGGTTCTTTGGTTTGATCATATAGAAGGACAAATTCACCCTCAATGTACAACCGAGGACAGATAGACTTATAGTATTGGACCTTGACACGTCTTTTATTTGCTTCAATAGCCGTAGAGGAATCTCAATGCTGCTCATCTAGACTCTCTAGGTATACGAGGCATTGTTCGAGATTAGAATTGTTAGGTAGGAGCGCAAATGCCAATATAAGAGAAGGGATTTCGCATTCAATAGGTAAGATCGACTCCACATCATGTACTAACTGGAAAGGATAGAAATTGATGGAAGTATTGACCAAGGTTCAGTATGCCCAAAGTGCTGGATAAAGCATGATATGCCAATCATATTTGCTCTGGCTGATAGTTTTTTACAAATTGGTCTTGAGAGACTTGTTCACGACCTCTACTTGTCCATTTTTTTGGGGGTAGTAAGGGGAAGAATGAACAGGCTTAAACCCCAATTTAGATGCTAGTTCTTCCATCATTTCATTCTAAAAGTGACTGCCATGATTAGTGATAATATGACTCAGGATTCTGAACCTGGATATAATTTGATTGAATACGAAGAAGGCGACAGTCTTCCCGTCGGATTTAACTATAGGCATGACCTCATCCCACTTAGTAAAGTAGTCTATGACCACAATAATGTGTCAATTCCCCCTAACCGAAATTGGGTTGCAATCCACAAAGTCCACCCCCCACTTGGTTAAGGGACTGACAATAATGACTGGATGGAGAGGGGCTGGATGTGAGTGCATTTTCCGAGTGAACACCTAGTAGGGGTGACACTTCTTAATCGATTCAACACAATCTTTAAAGATAGATGGCCAAAAATAACCGACTCGCAAAACTTTTCTAGGTTGTCACAAGCCCGGATAGATGAGAACCACAAGCCCCACCGTGGCAGTCATTTAGAACGGACTCGGCTTCTTCATGAGTTAAACAACAACACAAGATATTGTCTACTCCTCGAAGATACATAGTGTCATTTTTCTTAGCTTGGTATCATATACGCCGTCGATCATCTCACGAGAGATGCTGAGGGAACTTCAAAGCTTGAAGATAGAGGACAATGTCTCCATACCAGGTGTCTGATGACGAGACAATGAAAATGTGTTCATCCACAAATGAATCAACATGAATAACATCATCATCTAATCAAGGGAAGTCATATATTAACTCTGCAAAAACTAGTGATTTTTTGGATTTCGCAGAAGTGAAATCGAGATCGAACTCTTGTAGAATGACAATCCATTTATTGTACTTTCCCCCTATGATACACCTGGTAAGGACATATTGAAATGGATTTACATCAACAACCACAGTAGTTTTGCAAAGCAATATATAATGTCGTAACCGTTGGACTGCGTGAACGACAACCAAAGCTAGCTTTTCAACATGAGAATATTTGAGTTCAGGGCCAACTAAGTTTCGACTAAGATAATAAATGACGTGCTCACAGAGCTCATCATCCTCATGAACCAACACCATACCAATCGTCTCTTCAGACGCGACGACATAAAGAAGGTAATCTCTACTAGAGACTTCAGCAGTGGCGTCGATACCAAGGCTTTCTTCAAAGCATCGAAGGATTCCTGGGCTCACTCATCCCAGATAAAAGGTGTGTCCTTCTTCAAGAGACACATGAAACCCTTAGTAATATTGGCATAGTTTACTATAAATCGTTGTAAAAATTTATCTTTTCCCTGTAAACCTTGATGTTGGAAAATAGTGCGTGGGGGAGGCAATCAAAGTATTGCCTCAACCTATAACGGATCTACCATGATCCCAGTCTCAGAGGCTAAAAATCCTAGAAGACGACTCGACCTAATGCAAAAGATGCATTTATGAGGGTTTAATCGGATGCGATAATGGTGACATCTTTCAAAGACTAGCCGAAGGTGCTTAGGGTGATCCACTCTCTTACGGGAGTGAGCAACAAGATCATCAAGATAGGATTCGATTATATGCTTGAGATCATTAAATGTGAAGGTCATAGCTCATTGGAAGGTTTCTCTGACATTTTTAAGGATGAAAGGCATCTTTCGGTATGCGAAAGTACCCCAAGCGAAAATAAATGCCTTCTTGTGTTGGTCCATGGGTTTAATCTGAATTTGGTTATACCTTGAAAATCCATCCATGAAAGGAAAACCCTCGCTTCCCACACACTCGTCGAGAATCTGATCGATGAAAGGTGTCGTGAAGTTGTCTTTAGGACAGGCCTTGTTCAGGTCATGACAATCCATGCATGCACAGATGGTTCCTTGCTTTTTATTCACAGGAACGGGATTAGATACCTATTCAGTCAAGGGAACTGGGTAGATAAAGCCAACATTAAGCAATTTTTCTACCTCTACCTTAATAGCAAGGGCCTTTCGGGGATTGACAAGTCTAAGATTTTGTCGAACATGCTTAACATCTGGGTAAGTTTTAATCTCATGTTCGATAATTCAAGGGTTGATTCCTGGAATCTCTTCATATGACCAAGCGAATACATCTTGTAATTCCTTGAAGAGTTCGATGTAGATCAAAATTTCTTCTGGCAAACAATCCGCATCGATGTATACATATTCAATCTTTCCAGGGACACGAGAGATATCTATCATGACAGTAGGGGAGATACTCACCATGTTTCCTTCGACATAAATTCTGTGTGTATCAAGTGGAACTATGACATGATTGACTATCTCACTCAAAGTAGATCTAAAGTCATCTTGTTCGATTCTAGCAAGCTCTGGGAGATAATAAGAGCGTTGATGCATGTCATCCCAAGGTTTGTCAGAACCATTCATGGCTTCAATGATAGCTTCATCCAAAGGCAAAGTCTCATCAAGGAAGTCATGTGAACAAAATGACAAAGTGGCCCACATAGGCTCTAGGACAAGATCCTCCTCGTCTATCTGCGAGGTAACATGATCCAGATTGGTGGAAGAGTCAAGAACAACTTGATACACAGTCTCTGCTTCCGATAGTGGCATGGCCATTCCATAATGTAACTGACCTTCACAAGACATCGTCGAGGAAGGTAGGGTCTAAGGATCATTAAAATAAGAAGCGCAGACAAGAACAAACCTCTCTGACGAACTGGGCCTACTGGACATGGCATAAATATGGTGAATCGGTTCCATGAAGTCGAAGGTACCCATAAGGGATGAATACATTCTGACACCGATATTCTCAGTTGTTGGTTGAGAATTGTCGATCACAGGGATCAACGGTCCAATAGATGCACCAGGACTAGCATACGTAAAGGACAACTGATCAATCATCACGACATTCCCATCGTGAGGAAAACAAAGAGTGCGGAAGACGGATGAGACAATTGCAGTCATAGCGTAAGTCCAATTGCATCCTAGAAACAAGTTATAGTCGAGGGGCACATCAACCACCTCGACATCCACCTCTATCGTCTTCCCACTTAACTGGACCAGAAAGGTAGGAAGAATACTGTGACGGCGGAAGGAATGACTGTCAAAAGAAGTCAACATGGTCGGAGACTGAGAAAGGGTCGGAGAGTCGAGGGATTTCCAACAAACTAGGGACATCACACATGTTGGAGCACCTTCATAAACAACAATACGTTTGATGGTATACTTTGAGTAACCCACGTGGATTTGGAATGCCACATGGTAAGGCAAACGAGGCTTCACATCTGTGACGTCAAACTTCATAAATTTGGAGCCGCAAGGATCTAGAGCTTCTAACACAGATAACAAGGCATTCCTCTGTGAAGGACACATCTGGAGTATCTCCAGAGCTGACATCACACAAGGTGTTTGACCCAAACTAAACAATAGAGTAATTCTGGGCGGCTCTAGCATTAGGATTGTGGGTAGAGCGCTTAAGTACTCCTTTCGGAATATGAGGCAATGGCTCTGGTTTTTCGATCTGTAAGGGTGTCTGTGGAGGAGGGGGATACTCTAGAATAGGTATAGTCTGTGGAGAACTGTAATTGCGAGATCGAGTGGCTACATTAACCTTAGATTTAACCATATTGATGCATAAACGGTCACCATCTTGCGTCGGTGGGTTTTGACTCCCACTCGCCACATTTCTGACATTCGAGGAGCTCGAGGCCATGTGCTGGTTATGTCGAAAAGGATTAGTCTTCACGGCGAGCGATAGAGATAAAATCCTCGTAGCTTCCACAAGTTTGGGGCATAAATGTGTAAGGTGATCGTCTATACAAATATTACAGGGAAAATTCACCTTCTGCCTTTCTTTCTTGCCCTCGCCATCATTATTCTTCTTCTTCTCATTATTACCATTGTCCTTGGGTTTATTATTATTCTTCCCACCCCTACAATTATTATTACATCCTTTCTTCTTATTCCCTCTTGGTTGTTGGTTACCATTCGGGCCGATCGACGATTTCATAGAGCATACATCCGCCGACTGAGTGGGATTGGAGGACACAGACGAAGTTGGCCCTCCTACAGACTGGTTTAAAGACAAGTCTTTCAGATGGCCTTCCACCGATTCTATGGATTTCACATTGACGGAGCCCACAATGCCATCGGCACGAGGCCCGAGATTTTGTCTAGGGTCATAGTTTGACCTCAATGCGTCAGGAAGAATCTCATATAACATCCTAGACTAAGCATATATAAGATCTAACTGTTGGGCTTTAAAAATCATTTCTTCCTTAGAAGTAACCCCAGATGTAGAAACATCCTTCGAAATATAAGGAAGGAGATATTTAAGGAACTACTCTAGCAAAAATTTCGGGGGTATGTAGGCCTTGATCAACCCCTTCCGTCTACACTACTCGTGGATGTGATCCGAGATATGAGTGGTCCTGTCCTGACGAAAGGTCTAAAAAAGTTCGATGCCAACATCGTAATGAACCGACAATTGGAAGTGGTTGAGGAAGACTAAAACCAACTGATTAAAAGTTATGTATGCCCCCCTAGGTAGCTTGATATACCATTTTCACGAAAACCCCCATGATGGTGCGTTGAAACAATCTTAACCGAATAGAATCGTCATTAAGAGAATTTGAAGAGCACCAAAGGTGAAAAGTGGTAACGTGATCACCAAGATCCTCACCGGTTCTTCCCTCAAATTTTGGAATATCCAAAGGAAGCTTAGTGGGGACGGAGGGCCATGATGGATCATGATGCACAGGGTCATTCATTAACTTAGAAAAGTCTGGAATATTTAGCGTGGCCAGAAAAGGGAGACGGGATTGTGACATGTGGCCCCAATCTCCCTAGAAATATTGTGGTTGGGGAATCGTAGCCCATCCAGGGTTCTGGTAGGCACCATGGCCCTGTCCAGGATTATAAGATCCTCCTCCATACTGATTCATAGGGGTTGGTTGGGCACCATTCCATTAGGAATTTTTTGATGAGGGTTATAAAAACTACCCCTGGTCGAAGTGGCTCTAGGTTGAGGGTTGCCCAAGGTGTGAAATTGACCTCCTCCTGGTGTGAATCCGGAGGATAAAGGTGGATTTGTCATGCCAAACATGTTGGTTAGAATCGGTACAGAGGAGGTTGGTGTAAAGGACAGAACATGAGCAGTAGCTTGTCCGCCAGGTTGGTTACTCCATCCAAAAGCAACAAGATTAGACCCAAGATTAAGAGGAGGAATGCCTCCAATGGTAGGAGTCGTTTAAGGGACATGAGTGCCACCAAACGAGAATGGAGTGTGTGGAGGAGTTGTTCCCCCAAGTCCAATGCTTGTATTTGTACCAATCACTGGGATGGAGTTTGAAAATTGCGATGTGAAGTTCAACATACCATAAGAAAAAGGACTAGAGTCCGTAGGGATGGAATGAACATTATAGCTTGGTGAGTGACAAAAAGACCCAAAATGGTTCATGGCTATAGGTTGAGTATTCACCATAGGATGGGCAGAGGTGATGATAGACACCTCTGACACTACAACCATTGTGGTTGAAGGTGTCGAAGGGGTACCGTTAACTATAATAGGTATGGGAGTCAAAGGAATCCCAATAGCTTGCTGACTCGATTCAATACTCATCCTTGTATGATCACAAGTCTGATAAGTGGAGGTCCACGTTTGATAACCTTACACCTTTTAGAAGGTAAAGACTCAAAATGAAATGGTAACTGTAACAAGTGGCGAGACCTGTGGGGAAGCTGGTCTGTCTCCACAATGACTCAAGACTCAAGATATAACAAACAAATCCTAAGGCCAACTAGTAATCAAAGAGCACACTAAAAATAATCAAATGGCCAATACACACACAAAAAAGATAAAGTGGCTGAAAGGGGCCTCCCTCTCTAAAGTAGGTATGCCTCACCCAAGAGGCGCCTAAGACTCCTATGCTAAAGATCAGAGGTAACATAATCAATTATAAGGGCCATCGTGGGCTTAACAACCAGTCAGTCAAATCTCCTCGGAGAGGTAATCCTCCATAAAGGTCGTGTGATTTCCGACCCTTATCTGACCCAGGTACTTGCAGAATAACCCCTGGAAGTAACCTATGTGGTACCTAAGTCAATAAACTAAGCAACCACGATATAACCGATGCACAAGTGAACAGTCATAAGCTAGGTGCACTGTACGGGTAGGGTAACAAAGCTCAAAACCTTGAAAGCACCGCCTCTCACAGAGGTAAGGGTACTAGCCAGATCCCCATATACGAATAGATCCCCAGAAATATATCTGACACTAAGAAGGTATCAGGGGGATGTCCCTTCAACCAACCTAACGCGACCTCGTGCTTAACTCTGATGTAAGTGGAGCCTCCTGATATTACCGATTATGTAATGGATTTCTCCACTCCCTTAGTCAGACACATATGTTGATTTAATAGCCTTGAAGAAGTTTACTCACAAAAATCCTATTCCAAGGCTCTAAATCGTAAGCCAGTTTGTGCACCCTAGAAAAAATAAAATCGTTACTAATCAATTTTAAATTATAGCGTTACTTTTAGTGGCCTTGCTTACTCAAAAATGTGCGGTCGTGAAACTAGTGATGTTATGACTCAACAACTAAAATAAATGAATATGAATACAATGCAAAGTCCTAACTTCAATTCTCAATAAATGATATGCTTTTCAAAATGAAATTCTTAATTCAGTTCTGCAATTCTAAAATAAAATGCAACCTTTCTTTACATGTACTAAGATCAATGATAAAGACTCAAAACATCAAATACCAACAATGTAAAATGCCTAATATTTTTGTATTTTCAATATAAGAGTATGAAAATGGAAGGAGTGAACAACAACTTGATATAAAACCTCTATTGTATGTAAATAGAGACAAACCAAGTAGGATATCAAGAAACAAACACCCAGCCCAAGATGCAAGGACAATCAAATGAAAAGGATGATGAGAAAGGAATCGCCCAAAAATTCAACCAAGGAAAGGTTTCTTGTCACTCCATAGACACTTAACAGTCATAACAGAGACCCAAGAAGACTCAACAATCATCAAAACCTACCCAACAACCAAACAACAAAGGGTGATGTACGTGACTTTTCAAGGGAAAAGCGCGTATATATGCTTCTTGCAGAAGGACAACACACATATGTACATGACTATTAGGAAAAAACCCACATATGTGTGTTAAAACACAACCAGGCTAAGGAGAAGGCTAAGAAACTTAGATTCATAGTGAACAGAGGTTGCCAAGCAATCATATGACAAGAAACTCAATATAAACGAGAGCAATCTAAGGAGAAAAACGCTCCAAACCCCGAAAAAGAAGATTCTATCCCCAGTATGGTTGCCAATTCTATTATGAGGAAAATCTCTCTATGGATAGGGTTAAACCACAACAGACGGAATTGACTACAGAAATCAACTCTAATCTCATGTATGCTATATAAACAAATATGCTATCAAGACAAGATAAAAGGCCTACCTCGTCCAGACGTTCGATGAAGTCCACTGTTGAGCACTTGACTTAAAGCAATACACCTGCAGCTTGTCCTCAACAACCAAGAAACACAAGCATATGGTGATAATATATAATGTTATCACATTCAATCGCATAATCCATCAACATTCATAACAAATACGCCCATGGAATAACAATTCAAATATTTGCAAGATATTAATTGGACGAGAAAAGAGTATTTCTATTAAAATGTAATCAACAGAAGTGAATGAATTACAAACTTCTGTGTTGGCACGGTTCAAAATCGAGAAACTAAGTTCCTTCCAGTTGGGCCTCCACCATTTCAATCCTCCACCAAAGGCAAGCTCATATAATAGAGACAATGAGGTTTTCAATCAAGTAGGGAAGAGCTTGGGGGATGAACAATGTGTTCAGACTTAAAAGGACAAAGGGGTGCAGACTCAATATGAAGTGAATAATTTCTCTAGAGTAACTTTGCTATCAAATTTGAATTCTTCTCCTCTTTTCCATAGCTCAGATTTGGCCCATTTGTAGCCTTCAAGTGGAACTGAAGGGTCAATTCAGAACATTTCCAGTATATGGAAGTCCAAGGATCATAGATCTCGTGACGTGACATGAAAACCCGACACTATTTTTAAATTTTGGGCACAAATCCTGATGTACGCGGGCTTTAGTGGTGCAACTTGCATATACACATGTTGTACTATAGGCAGGGTGCGTATATGTGGAAAAAATAATGTTTTTAGCTCTTGGAATTGCAAAAAGGGACTTCAAGTCTGCATAGGGAAATGGAAAAAGGCCTTCTGTGCAAGTTTTCATTGGGTGAGGCAAATCTTGCTATAACATCGGGTACTAAACTTTCGGGGCCGTTTTGAGGCCCTGAACAACGTTTTCTGGGCCCGCCACAATCACATTGTAGATGGATTCATCCTGTGATAAAATAATGTGTAATCATTGGATATACCTTTCCAGCGGGCCATTGTGATCATAAAATGGAGATTGTATGCAAAAGTTACGACCTGAGAAGTTGATGTACCAACTTACCCCATCGGGGCCAACATGACTTTTGGTGCTTCATCTACCAGGGTTAAGTTTTTGGATGTCTAGGGTTTTCTGATTATTTCTTGATGGAATAAATGCCTGAAGGCCTCATTGTGATGTGCTCAGACAAATGCATGTAGTCGCCACATCTCTTCTAAAAGATTAGCTACCACCATTCAAGCAAGATTCTTTCATTCTTCATTTTACAGTTTCAACAAATTTCTTTATTGAATAGAAGTTAAGTTTAATTGTATCTCTATTATTGTTCTTTGTATATATGTTTTAATCTTATAGATATGTGTTTCATTTTGTTCTGCTCATAAATCCGGATCATAAATGAGCCCAACCGAAATCCCCGCCTAAAAATGTGGAATTATTTTATTTTTCATATTTGTTTTAGGGCATCTGCTGGTTGTACACTAGCAAGGCTTGGATTTCCATGTGTTTCACAAAGGTGACTTGCAGATATAAGAAAAAATATTTTTTTTAAAGTGGCTTTGATGAGGAAATTTGGGATTTAAACTTGCAAGTCAGGGACAAGGACTAAGCCATCTCACAATGTAAATGGTGCAACAAATTGTGGTATAACAATTACATCCCATATTCTGTTTGGAATGGGTAGTGGTTGATACAACCCTGTATTCTGACTTTTCCCTTTAGCATGATGACAAATTCTACACTTTTCGACAAATGTCTTCACTTGATTATGCATACTTTACCTTCTTTCCTTCATCTACATCTTCATAATCAAAGCATTTTTCCAAGGAATTAATCCAGTCAATCAACTCTTCATTGGTTACCTTCATACATAGGTACCTCTACCTTTAGTCTGGCACCGACCTTTGTGACCACCCTTATCAATCTATCTTTTGTTGTTTCTTCTTATTCCTCTTCCTCATAGGTTGTTTCTTCTTCACTTTTGTTGATATCTCCTGTATTGGGTTCCCTCTTCATGGAAGTCTCCATACCTTCCATATTTTCTTGGAGTTTCCTCACCTCCTATTGCAATTCCACATTTGCAACTGGTATGCCTCGACGACTTCTCCTAGGTGGTATCTTATATTTCTTCATGAGTGGACATACTTTGTAAGATCTGATACCAAAACATAATGGCGTGAACCACCAAATTCAACCCATGATCACAAAGTTTTCAATTCTCTTTCAACAACTAACATTCGAGTTGCTTATCTCTCCTCGAATCAACACAAACAAGCACTCAAATTTCCTTTTCCTACAATGCTAAATTGTGCTTTGTCATTGATAACTTTGCATGGAAACACCACTATGCAGATATACCTCTGCATAGAAGCATTGATGAACAATACTAATGAGAAATGTCACAGACAAATCTGAACGTGGAACTCGAAAAATAATATCAATGTTTCATAGACAATTCTAATCCGTCGCAGAAAAATCTGCACATGGAACTTAGCAAATAATACCAACGGTTTGCAAACATCTCTGCATGGAATTCAACAAACAATATTGATGTGTCCCATATCTTTAAGGGGTGATTCCATTGTGCCAATTCGTGATTTTTTGATCCTGTGAATATAAATACTCAGGAAATATTTTTTAAAATAGGTTCTTAGGACTTGGTTAGAATTAACTACATGTGGTCTTTCTTGCTAATGCATACCTTAAAATCTCCAAGTGAAAATTTATTGAATGAAGTCACATGCATATACCTACAAATTAACACACATAGAACTAGAGATCTCAATTAAAACATATCAGAATTACACTTGTTCTTTTGGTCGCTCATACCTTAAACATACAACAAAAAATCACTTTACATAGTTCTTTGTCGCATCCCTATCTATCCAACCTTCGTCTACTCTCATTCTAACCTTTGTCTCTCCTCTCTCACACATACTTACATTACATAAAAAACAAGATCTATATTTCTTTGGAACTCTAAAAAATGCCTAAAATTCCTCTAAGGATTTCTATCAATCCCCTAACTTAGTATTTATGTTCTATTGCATAGGAAAACACTCACACCTTTCAAACCATAAAATATTTAATACCTTCTAAAGATATCATTCTAACTATTACAAATAAATGGAAAATTAGGGAACCAATTCCCTTGGTAAATGTTTATTGACCCATGTTGTCAATTCTCGATTTTACTGATTTTGCTGCATCCGTTTGTGGTTATGATCTATTTTGACATGGATCAACTATGTGTCTTTTTCATGGCCATGATCATTGCTTTATATATACTTCATGTATCCATAGTGTTCTTGATTTGGTAGCCATGCTTATCCACATCCTAGCATGGGTATGCCCACCTCAGGAAGAGAGTGATATAATATCTTGTTGTCTCTTGCAGGTGCTTTCCTCATCCACAATTTGGTGAACTCCACCTGGTCCCACTAAGTTGATCCCTCTATAGTATGATAACGAGTTTCATCCATCAACTCCCCTTCTAACCTCACGCATTAGGGGGAATATGTTATAACATCTTTTTCCACCTTAGTATCTGATATGCATGTGATTGGTCATTATCCATTCATATATCCCTTTTTGTTGCATGGGCTCTCCCAAAACTTTGCAAAATTTCCTTCTAGACAATCCACTTGCTACTCTTGCTAAGTAAAGGTGCAAGTACTTTGATCTACAATAACGACACTCATGAATTTAACTCGAACATGGAAACATAAATACTATAACCAAACTAAGAGAAAAATGGCCATCACTTTATTTAGAATAGGGGGAAGGCTTATATATATGCATGTTATTACATGATGTCTTGAATGGGTCCAAATACATCTAGTTAGTTGGATGTGATCAGCTAATTTCTTGGGACTTGTGCCCAACTATTCTTATCCTCCAATAAGTTAAGAGAGTGAGCCTTCAAATAATCATGTTGGCTAAGGGAGTGCACCTTCCTTGGGATTCACATGGATGTCTGTTGGGTTTCCCAATTCCTCCTTGTTTAAGCCCATAAGTGTTGCCACTTTTGTCAGTAAATGAGGAAAATGCTTGTGCATGGTAGCTTCCCAAAACCATTTATCATGCACAAGAGCTTGGCATGTGCGCCCAACAAGTTAAGAGGTATGCTATTGATTACGGGTGGTGGTATGGAAAGTGTCAAGTAAGGTGTCTTTTATCAAAGGGAGGATCGAAATCAGGTATTAACTCGATACAATGAGATACAATGACATTATCTTCTAGCAATGGGGGTTCATAGTGTTTTAGATTCTTCACATTCACCACATCATGAATTCCTAGTTGGGGTGGGAAGTCAAGGCGATAGGCATGTCCCCAATTCGTTGGAGAATAGTATAAGGGCCATAGTGTTGGGTATGTGTTATATTCTTTGCATGTGTGTGTGTGGATGCGTCAGATTCGACAACTACATCTGACGATCCCTCATAGTAGTGCTTTGATTGTGTAATGTGCACTGGGTGCTTTCCTAGGGGAGTCCCATGAGGGGCAGGTATGCCCCCCCCTAGTTACGCACAACGTTTGAGGTAGTGCCCCCCCAAAATTTTTTTGGGCGGTTTTTGCTGTTTTTAGCGGATTTTGCTATTTTTAGCGGTTTACTAAAAATAATCCCGGTTTTAGGGATTAGGGTTTTGGTATCTACGGAATACCTAAGAACATTGTATATATTGTATAGTGAATGGTGAAATTCAATGTAATGAATATAAGAAAGGTTTTCTCGGTTGAGGGTTTCCGGTATAAAATCTCTGTGTACTCTATGTATGAGCCATTGATTAAATTCTGTTTTTCT
>SNQJ01S0178248.1:2021-19700 GCA_010110895.2 Picea sitchensis | reverse complement strand
TATAGTATGTTCGGAAGCGAAAGAAAAAAGATAAAAATCCTTAGTAAAATCAGGACTGATTAAGACAGGGGCCTCTGTGAGTGATCGTTTGACTTGTTCGAAAGACTGTCTGGACTCAGATTCCCATTTTATTTTCACATCCTTTTTTAGCATATTTGTAATTTTTCTAAGGAGCTCGGCCAGATTGGGAATGAATCTTCGTAGAAAGTTTATTCTCCCTATGAAAGATTGTAGTTATTTAAGGTTTCTTGGGTGTTCTAATTTTTGTATGGCCTCGATTCTGCTGGGGTCTATTTTGATTCCATCCTTGGAGATGATGTGTCCTAGCAGTTTGCCTTCCTCTAGCCCAAAAAGGATTTTCTTAGGATTTAAACAAATCCCAAACCTTCTACATTTCTCGAAGACTCGTCTGAGGTGTCGCAGGTGTTCGTCATTAGATCGGGAAAACACAGTTACATCATCTAAATAGACGACAATAAACTTACCTAATTCTTCCACGAAGGCGATATCCATCGCCCTCTGGAACGTGGCTCCAGCGTTCATCAAACCAAAAGGCATTTTCACATACATGAAAGTTCCCCATGGTGTGGTGAAAGAGGTTTTGTCTTGGTCATCTGGGTGAACTAGGACCTGATTGTAACACGAGAAACCGTCCAGCAAAGATATCTGACTGGATCCGACCACCCTTTGCAGGATGTGGTCCATTTTGGGCAAGGGGTAATTGTCCTTCAGGGAGACCCTATTCAAATTTCGAAAATCAATGCACAGTCTGATTTCCCTAGATTTCTTACGTGTAGGGACCAAATTAGAGACCCATTTGGAAAAATGCAACGGTACTATGATTTTGGCATCATACATTTTTTTATTTCCTTTTCTATTAGAGGGAGCAACTTGGGATTTATCCTCCTAAGTTTCTGTCTGAACAGTTTTTGGTCTTCCTTTATTGGAATGCTGTGTTGTATGATGTTGGTATCATAAGCTTTCAAATCCTCATAACCCCAGGCAAAGACATCTGAATATTCTTTGAAAATCTCAATGTATTTGAGTTTTTTCTCTGGGGGTAATGATTTAGACATTTTGACTATCCTAGGTTTCTCTTCAGTCCCTATATTATAGTCTTCTACCTCTTGTCCATGTGCTTCAATTTTGGGTTTTTTGGCTACGTCGTTAAAATCAAACAAGTCCTCCAAAGGAACAAGACCCCTAGGCAAACCATTTCTTTTCAAATGTAAAACATCGACATCCATTTCGTCATCGCCTAATTATCCTGAATCTACGCTATTTACACTATCAATTTCAAAATCAGATCTATTTACATTTTCATCTTCGTTCTCTAAATCTATATTTGTACATTCAAAATCGTTTTTGAACTGCAGAAAGTCTTCGATTTGATCATCATTACCAAACACTTGCCAGTACCTGATATTATTGGGAATGGTTGGTCTGTATTTCACCTCCATAGTGTACGGGTGAGTCGGTCGGAAAGGAATCTTACATGTGGCTGCTGACGTAGCCAAACCGTCCGCAAGAATGTTTTGTCCCCTAGGCATTACCTGCAAGTCAAATTTAGTGAAACATCTAAGGGCATCGAGAACAACATTCCTATAAGATCTAAGACATGGGTGTTTCACAGCGTACTCACCTTTGATTTTCTTGATTATCAACTCATAATCATCTCTTACCATAATCTGTTTAGCACCAACTCTTTTCAAAAGCTTCAGACCAAGCATCAAGGCTTCATACTCGGCAATATTGTTAGTGCATTGGAAATTTAATTTGTAAGAATGGTTTTCTGAATACCTGTTTCTGTGATTATGCAGCCAAACTCCTGCTCCAATTCCTTCTTTGCTCACTTCTCCATCAAAATCCATGCTCCAGAAATCTGCTGGTAATTCTTCAGTTATCACATTTTTCATCCTTGCTACCTCAATGGTTTCTTGGCCTTCATCTTGACTAGATGTATCTTCTGCCAACTGAGTATCTTGTTCTCCCGTGTCACCATCATTGTACAAGATAAAAGAATCCAAGTCGGAATGTGTAGAGTAGAGGGGATAGTTGTGCAACTTTTCTTGGCTACTGACCATGTATTTCATCAACGTTTCTCTGTAAAGCCTTCTTTGTTGCCCGGAAACTGGGATAGTGGCATAAGACATATCTAGCTGCAGGGTTGCTCTCAACTTAGCCTCCCAAGATCGAGATAGCAACATTCCATACTTCAGAGGGATGTCTGCAACTACCACATCCATTACCATGCTCTTCACGGGAATCTGAACCAAGGTGATGCAGAGGTCTTTGATCAAACCAATACATCTAACTTTATTGGAGTCGAATGATTGTAAATCCTTGTAAGGTCTGGTGACCTCCAGTCCCAATTTCTCCATTACTGTTTTAGGCATCAGATTGTGGGAAGCCCCTGAATCCAGCATAGCGTTATGCAAGATCAGATCATGTATGTTGAGACTGATGTAAAAAGGAGCGACATCACCAATATCATCTCGACCATCTACTTCAGGTCTGAACAGAAGTTCGGGTTGATCATCAGTAAGGTTCATAGTGTTTGAATGATTTGTTGATCCAATGGTTAAGTCCTTTGTGCCTATGTCAGGTTCAATGGTCAGTGCTTTAATCACCTGTGAATGATAAACGTCTTTGTTCATCAACTCTAAAAGTGGGATGGGAATTTTTACTTTGGCTAATTCCCCCTCAAGGCTAAAGGGTGTAGGAGCTCTGCCTTGGCTCATCAAGTCTGGTTTGTCCACCACACTCTTCTGGCCAGAAGTACTTGGCGGATTAACAGGTGAAACTTCTGGCTGTCACGATCTTTTCAGAATAGTAAGGTTTTTCATTGCAGGAACTTCGACAGTACTCTTCTCAAGGATCTTCTTGGAAGATGGCTCAGAGGCCTTCTTGGTTTCGACTACCTTCTTCATTTCAATCGTCTTTTTTGGGGAACTCCCTTCTGTCTTTTTACTCCGCAGATTATACTGTCGGTGTACCTCCAAAATGGCATTTTCGAATGCCTACTATTCTGCATCTTCAACTTCTTCACTTACTTTTGTTTGGTTGAGAAGAAAAAATTCTTGCTCTTCTTGGGTAAGGAAAATAGCTTCGTTATCGTGAATGTCCATGAGATTTATATGAGTATCCTCTAGTTCCTCAATCCCTTCCTCCCCTTCATCAGCATAATTTTCTTGCAGGGGAGGTCTGATCTGCTGATCTGAACCTCTCTTCTCTCTTTGATCCCTAGGATCTCTCTGTCTGATTTGAGGAGGGTTTCTCCTGAAGTTTGGATTCCAAACCTGAGGAGCTGGTGGGTTTTCTCTTGGAGGATTTCGGTCTGACACAGTAAGTCTTTCCATCATTCTTTCCATTGCTCTAGACAAATAATCCAATTTGGAATCTGAGTTTGAGGTGGAAGGTTCTTCTTTAATTGTGACTCTCCTCTTTGACCTCTGACGTGCCCTTTTTTCCAATAAATTGGCCTCCACACTTATTGCACTTTTCTACATGTCTTCTAGGGTGGTAGAATTTCTTTCCCTTAGTTGGTATGACATGTCAGCATCAAAACCATCAGGGAATTTAATCAATGCCAAACCCTATGGAGGTTTGATTTCATTTGGAATTGCGTTGTACAGGTTATTGAAATGAGTGCAGTAATCTTGCACTGTCTCACCTTGATTTCTCCTGATATTTTCGTATTCTGACAAAATTTGGAGAGGGTTTTTCTTTACCTCCCATCTGTCTAGAAAAATCCTTTGGAATGTGGTAAGGTCAAGGACTGAGGTGGCACGCAACCCTTTGTACCAATTTTTAACGTCACCTGTCAAACTCTGGGCAAACAGTCTCATTTGAATGTCAGCTTCATCTACTTCATGCAGATCATAATAATCATTCATTTTATATACATGATGTTGTGCGCTCAAAGGTCCTATTCCATCGAACTATGGAAGTCTTGTTTGATAGTCTTGGGGCATGGCATGTAGAGGCGCAGCCAACACCAAGGGAGCATATCGAGCTACCATGATGGGTGGAGGAGGTGGGACGACAACCTGGATGATCGGCGAGGTAGCGGTTGAAGATGAGGACGAGGAGGGACTAGATAGCATGGAGGGAGTGATTTGTGGTTTCGCAGTGGGAGACAAAACTTCAGGGGTTCGAGGTTGTAAAACGGTTGGGTCGAAAATTATTCTAGTCACAAAACTATCGGATTGTGTTCTAACCAGGATTTGTTGTGAAAAGGTGTCAAGGTCAGGGTTTTGCAAGGTAATAGGTTTCCCTAAAAAGGAAAGGGACTTATGAAGGGGAATATGACTCACTGAGTCTTCAGCTAAGGTATTTTTCCTAAGTAACTGTTCTAGGTTATCTGTCACTATTGCAGGTTCTATGTCTGGATGAGATCGAGTATAAACTTTCTTAGGAGCCAGATTTATTTTTGATTTTTTTATATATATACTTTTTAGTTTTGTTAGTCCGAAAATAATATGTAAAAAGTTTGATCAACCTCTAAACATTACTTTCTTCTCAAATTAAAAGTTTGATCAACCTCTAAACAATACTTTCTTATCAAATTTGTAAATAATATCTCCAGAACAAAACGCTCTTCGTAGAAGAAAACGAAATTATAAATTTTAGTGTTCGGCCCTCTAGTGTGGAGTTGCTACTATGTTAGCACTTGGTAAATTCTAGAGGTTGATACGAGATAAAATCTACTAAGGTAACTTTATCCAACCACTTTTGAAGTTGGGATCTAGCTCCTTCCAACTTCGAGAGGGATCTCATATGATTTCTAGCTGTTTCCAACTCTAAATATTAGGTTAGGTAAAGAAAATAGGTCACGGTTTTGTTGTCAAAGTGCTTTTTCGAATTGGTTGAGACAACCTACACATCCATCGTCTATGGGTTCCGTGGTTGTTAATAAAATAAGGAAATACAAAACAAAACGTAAAGGGTTTTAAAATTTCACAGGGAAAGATAATATAATCGCTGGATTTTTTAGTAGCTTAAATGATGAACGAAGAAAAGATGAGAAAAGATAATTTCAACAGTAGTTAAGAATTTCTTTATTGAAAACACCGTAAAATAACACTTTAAATCTTTCGACTCGCAGGTATACTTAGACAAATCCTGTAACATTCGCTACTCTTAAAGATTAGATTCAAAAAAATGATGACAGCAAGAATAACATTCAACTTAGAGAGAAAACATCACCAATAAATAGGGGATGATTTTAATAGGATGGAAATTTATTTTAAAATGTAGAAACCTTTGGCAAATATTACTAATCCTTCATATGCCAACCAGTAAATAAGCTTCATTATATTTTGTAAAATTTAGCCTCTAAGGATTTTATATAGTTTTTTATAAACTTTTCATGCATTTTAAGGTAAAATAATTTTATCCCATAGAATTTGGGCGAATCTATTTTAAAATATTAATTCTTTTTGGAAAAACCATGAAAATTAGCCCATGAGTTTGTGAATTTAGCCCCTAAAATCATCCACATGCTAATAAAATACACGCAAGAATCCCGTAAAAGTGCCTCCTTTTATTAATGGAAGATCTCAAAAGATTACAGCCTGATAAGGCCGTGGTGTAAAGATCAACAACCTCAATACCCGAAAAGGTGAAGTATTTATAACTCAAATTACAAAGATCCCGGCTACACTACTGTGGACGCATAAAATTTATTTTAGCTCAATCACTTAACAACAAAATTTTAAATCTAGGAACCTGCTTGATGATGTGTTGAAACTCCATTTCCTCAGGCTGTTGATGAAGTTTTACGACTTCATCCGACCGGACAACTAACCGGACTGGGACATCTCATCTACGACCGGATCAGATCGCAGCTCCTCCATTCTAAGATGGACGAAATGTTGACTTTAAGCAGCTCTTCGATACACTGGCCCATTTCGTGGTACTGCTTAATGTCGGCTTTCTAGGAGGAGACGTGTATTGAATCTCGTTGATACTGGATAAATTAATCGAGGGTATCATCTAGGGAATGCCTTGCCGCTGATTCTCCCTTTGTATCCCAGCAAACTTTGAACTATCCTAAGCCACTTCGGCCAATCTCTTTGTAGTTTGGGAGGTCATCAATTTATCATTGATTACTTTCAGACCGGGAAGACCTTTTTTCTGGAGAGCTTCAATCTTACCGAAGAATTTTTGTACTCCCGGGTCCATGTATTCCAACTCTTTATTCCACCAACACATCCTCTCTTGGTCAAAATGCTTTTGACCTCAAGGCGCGACGCTTCCTTTGTTTTGTCTTCAATCTTCAGCTCTTCTAGCTCTTCCCTGGTCTTAGAATTGAGTACATTTTGATCTTGTTTTGTCCTGCGGTTGGCATGCTCCAATTCTACCCGATCTTTCAATGGCTTGCTTTCTTCTCAACACCAACTCATTAATATGCTCAAACACGCATTTGGATCATGGGCCATATCTCGCTCATGGACTTAGTGATTTATGTCCATTATTTCCTTTAACCTCACCAAAGTCTTCCCCTCGCCAATCGCTTTCTTCCTGAGTTGTTGTAGCTCCTCGGCTGAGTCGCCTTGCCACTCTTTTCAGAGGTCGTATAGATGGAAGTTTTGAGTTTCTAAAGGTTCTCAACTTCCTTTAAGCCTGCTGATCTCTGTAACCCGCAGGTTCATCTTTTCCATAGAATTAACCAATTCGGTTGTCTCTTCCAGAGATGTCAGTGGATTTATCCATGGGACTTCTACTACTGATGTTGTGCTCACTATTGAAAGTGGAACTTCACTCAATGGAATGAATTCCATTGGCTTCAGCTATTATTTCTCTTTCACCATCTTCTCCATATCAACTTCCATTTCTTTAAGTCAGGCATTCTCAAGCCCATGAGAAGTTTGAGCATTTCATCCTTTCCTCCTTCTTTTCTCTGCTATCCTTTGGCCCGTGAATCCTCGCGGGTGGGAGCTTCGCTGTTTTCTCAAGGAGGCCGTTTCTTGATCATCTCCTCCGGGCACAAGTACTTTGGTCGGTCCGTTCTTTTTCTTGATCATCTCATACTTTTAGAAGATACTCAGCTTCAGTCCCACCTTGCTTGGCTGGGTGGTCAATGGAGAAATCCACAGATTCTCCAGTGGTCACTCAGCAAGGCAAAACTGGGGTGATTTCTTTATACAAGCTCGACCTGAAGAGTGGAATGACAGACTTAGTCGTTGTGGTAGGCATGGCTTCTTTTTCTCCAGTTGGACTAGGCACTGAAATTGTCTTGGGCCCTTAGTATGTAGTTAGAACTCTTCGAACGATACCCGCGGATAAGCAGATAACTCTGATCGAGACTTTTTCCCTTTAGGGATCAGTGGTTTGGATTTTGAGATACAAGTGTCGGGATCCTCCCGTGGTACTTCAACAATGTGTTAGGCTCCCAGTCATTCTCTTTGCCACTTCTCAACCCCTAGGCCTAGACATGAACAACATAAGGGCTGCTTTGTTCTTCACCCTCATGATCTCTAAGATGATCCCACATGGATCATAATGCCACTGAAGCTCATATGGAGAAAATTCATCTCCCTCAACATCCATCTCAAGCTTCTTCCCTAACCTCACTTACATGAAGGGGCCAATCTTCCCCTTGATTCTAGACTGCTTCTTTTGCTTCAATGATACAAAGTGGATATCATCGAATTTCTATAATCTACCCTAATATATTCTAAAGAAAAAATCCCCGACAAAGTAGAGCATATTTACAGCCTTTATACAACTTGCACCCATATATACCTCATCTCTAAGTAATCCTAGTATAAATAACAATCACCCATTTTTGTAAGTTCTGAGAGGTGTAGGATCCTCTGGACTTCATCACTAATCCTGGGTTCGGGTCTTCCAATGAGCATACTCACCATCGGGTGGTAGAACTACTCTATGAACTGATTGAAGGTGAAATATTGTGAGTTCCTTCGTATTAGTGACGTTTGGGATGTGATCGATTGGGGTTTTCCATTATGATCTAGCTTATTCATGGAGAACAAGAACTTGTCTATTTGGAAAAAAACACGAACAAATATGCCAATATTGAAGAATAATGGAACATTCCTTCTATGGGTAATTTGAACAGTTGTTCATGAATATTATTGGCCAAGAATGTGCTAAAATCAAACTGGGTGGTGGGATTTTCGTTGGTAGAGAAGATGGATAGAAAACTAAGAATGGGTTCGAATTTATCGTGAAGGCATCCCAACAAAGAAAAAAGGATGAGATGACCTAGTTTCCCTTAGTGGAGAACATGGAAGATGGATAAGGAGCATTTGTGGGAGGGAAATTGAGCGTATGGGGGAAGGAAAATCTTGAATATCTAAGCTCTCTGAGGAAAAGTCATTTTCCGTACACCGCGAGAATTTCCGTAGTTTAAGGAGTACGCAGAGTTGGCTCGTGGAATTTGCATCATCTGGTCTATGGATTCGTGCGTGATGAGGAATGATTCGCACGGAGAGATGATGGTCGTAGGAATATATTGAGCTTGAAATTTGAGAGCTAACTCGGGAAAATGGTGGATCCGAGGGTGTTGTAGATAAATTGGGACCCCGTGAGTCCAATTTCATCACCGTCCATGAAAACTTCCGAGCCATGACCTGAGGTCCGAGAAATCAAAAATCACATTTAAACTGCTGACACCTATCTTTGTCGCACTGGGATCCTTCCGTGTTCATGAGGCTAGAGAAAACGCATTCTCCTCTCTCCGCTTTTTATTTGATTTTACACCATTTCTCGCACGCACTTAACAAAATACAACGCTAGTGTGGGGAGACTAACTCGGATGAGTAAACGGATCAGAACAGAGAGTATGCAGGAATATCTCTCCGTGATGGGTGAATAGAGAATGTAGGGGGGATAATGGTAGTTTTATTTAAACTTGGGTCGGTTGGGCATGGGAGACAAGTCAACTAGATAACGGATAGGTTATCCAATACTAAATGGGTCACTTGACTTGAGGATGAGATGGCGTGACAGACCGAGGGATATGGATGGGGGATGTGGTGGCTAGGGATTGGATGTAAAATTCATAATAAGGGGCTTTCCACAAGTGAACGGGGGGGAAAGACTGACAGCAGTTATGGGACATGACCATTTCGGGAAAAGGTGTGGAGGGTGGCGCCTAAGTGGGTGATTTCTAGGTTTGTCAGATAGTAGATGGTGACAGGACTCGAGGAAATAAATCGATGCCACACATAACAAGGGACCCGCCAGAGGAAAAAACCATTCGATGCCTCCTCAATTAAAGGTAGATCAATGGAGGGCGGGGTTTGAAAAACACTTGAGCCATTGATCTAAGCGCTTGTTTCCTGGCCGTAGATCTTAGCGTGCTCTTTAAAACTCATTCCGAACCCCCCTGTTTCCATTAAAGGTAGAACGGACGAGGGGTTCTGTAATCCAATATTGACCGTTGATTTGAGCACTCAATCTTGAGCCATCCAGATGAGTACGATTCTTATCATCGACATGGACCCCCTCGGCTAAAAAGAAGAACTACCTAACCGGAATGCCCGGGTCCACCATAGATCCGGCTTCACGCTCGGGACCATTGAAGGTGCAAGGGGCTTAAGGAGGGCGAAAACACACATGCAATCTGGAAAAACTTAGATAAATGTGTTTTATGGTTTTTTCCAAGGTTTTCCAATTAGACACCACCAAGAGGTTAGGCAAAAAATCCTTTTAAGCATATGAAAACATGGTACAATACTTACATCAAACTGGTTCTTATTGAAATGAAGAAACAAAGCAACTAGCCTACATTCTAACCCATTCTTCCTATGACAATTAACCCTATTAGATCAAGTGGGTTAAGAATTTACTCTACCCTAGGGCTATCTGGCCAAGATTAGATAGTCTGGCCACATTTATTCACTAGTCTAACTTAGACATTTTGGCTAAGATTAATTTGTTTAGCCAAATTCATTCACTACCCTATCAACATCAAATTTAAAAAAGAACTTGGCCATGCTTGAAAGGTATGGACCAAGTTACTATTATTGCATGGGGCTTTTATTGAAATTCTTTTATGCCCTCTTTTATTTTCTTTTTCTTTTTCTTTTTATTTTTACTTTTTTCTTTTTCCTTTTTCCTTTCTTTTTCTTTTTTCTTTCCTTTTCTTTTTATTTCCAGAATGAAAAATCATTTGTTAACAAAAAATACTAGAGACAGATAATATCCCAGTCACCAGTTGATCCTATAAATTATAGGATGATAACAAAAGGTAGCTTTGCGGATAGTGCTCTTAGGAGGGAATAAGATAGATTCGAACATGGGCTTCTCAATATGAAGTGGACCGATTCATAAGCATTTGTTTCCTTAGAAACCTATGTATGTACATGTTTTTCCCTTCGGAAAAAATCATAAATACTCTAGTTTACTTTCAGGCAAGGTGCGTATTCAACCCATATTTTCAAAAAATACTTTGAAAAAATATCCAAATTAAGGCCAAGCATTAAATGCTACAGGTTTGAAACAAATGGACATGACTAAAACAGAAAGAAAAATAAATGAAAACCAACAAGAAACTAACTAACTCAAAGGAGAACTCCCATCATAGTTGCCAATTCTATTTCAGGGATTTCTCCCCTATGACCTTGGTTAAAGGTCACATATAGTGGGAACCCAAAGAACTAACTGAAATGTAGAAAGTAGTTAAAATGTGTAACTAACTAACTATTGGTGGTTAAGAGCCACTCACATGGACACCAAAGTTCAAAGTAGACTCTTCTCGTATGTCCTTGATCTAATCTCTCACTTCAATATTCTTCTTTCTATCTTGCATGCAAAGAGAAGTGGAACCGCAATCAAAGTAGTGTTGGACATGATATTATGGTGTTGGCATTGATGTCAAAGAGGGTGTATGATGTTGGAATTGATGTAAATATGATATCAGTCGCTAATGTGGTATTTTCATTTAGAGAGAATCGTGTACCTAGTGTTCTAGTATTTTTGTTAACAGGTCTTGTGTGGTCATCAAACTCATTAGGTATTTTCCCACATTTATAGGCAGTTCAATTCCATTGTCTAACTGCACTGCAATAATCCTTTCAAAACTATAAAATTAGAGATCTTATATAGCTTTATCAAGATTTCTATGTCCCCAAACTTCTATTAGCAATCTCGCTTAGAAATTAGCCCTAATTTGTCAATCACATTCATGGATCGATAGATGGATCACTCATCTTGAGGGCTTGTCTAGTCTTCATATGACTACAGGATTGAATTATGTACTTAATACCAAATGGTGAATATATA
The DNA here is from genome assembly GCA_010110895.2 of Picea sitchensis. Classification (NCBI taxonomy): domain Eukaryota; kingdom Viridiplantae; phylum Streptophyta; class Pinopsida; order Pinales; family Pinaceae; genus Picea; species Picea sitchensis. The sequence continues at coordinate 8,444 of SNQJ01S0178248.1, read as the reverse complement.
TATATATATATATATATATATATATATATAGAAAAAGATATATCCAGGCTCTTACATCCTTTCTATGTAAACCTAATCCACAAGAATAAATTCAATAGTGAACAAATATTGAATGTTGGATCATTGTGTAAGCATGATCAAACAACCCTAAATCTATTTCGCGTTGAAACTAGCGTGAAATTTAATGTAGAGGGACCACTCGAAAATAGTTTTATGTTTGATTTGATAATCCATGTGTCAGTATGGTTTTTATTCATGTTTTTGGCTTGGGATTATACCATGTGAAATTTTCATTTGTGAAAGAAATTTGAACCATCCACTTGATGGTTAATTAATTCTAAGTCGTCGATTTTCTTAAAGCTCCTAGACAAACCTTGACTGTCCACTCAACTGAAGATTAAGTTAAATTTATTGGATCAATTCAAGCTTGATTCATGACCGTAGGATCATGTCATGATGTAAGTGTATTGGCCCAAATGTAAAAAGAGAAATGATCGTCAGATCGTGATAAAAGGAAGAGATTTATGGTAGTGAGTCGCTTCACATATGGAAAGAGCACAAAGGTTAATGGAAAGGGGAATTCATGAAAAGATGTGGATCACATATCTTCGTGCCATGCATTAGTCCCACATTCTATCACATTTCATCTTATGGTTACAAATCCACCTCTTCATATTTTCGAGATGATATGGATCATTCAATCTCAATGGTTGATTAAAACACAACCATTGATTAGGGAGATTACAAGTTAGCACCATTTTTGTCAACTTTGGTCACGGGGTCTATTCACATGGTAGGAAGGTTCTCCATTATGAGTTTGGATATGGGCATGAAAAACTATTCCACAATCATAGCACAAGATCATATGGAATTGAAGATGTCAAGGAGACAATGCTTAAAGAATCAATGCTCAGTCATCATTGATTGGTCGCAAAGTAATAAGTTAAGAACCAAATGGAATAACCCGTGGTCATAGGGAATGGTTGATTGTTCCTATGGGGAAAGGGGCTACGTCATACAATGAGCTCTACACTTCTTTTATTTAAGTCATATGTCACTACGATTCGTCCTGTGGGAGAAGGAGCTATGACTTTAACACCTATCCTCTACTTAGCTACAAAAAATGGACCAGAGAGGAATTAAAAGCTAGAATTTGAACCTGTAATAAACTAAGTATTTATTGGGAAGCCTTTATGAATATTTTATAAGATAAATGTTGAACAACTTACAAGGGATTTGAAGTTTATTTAGAATTTAAATCAACTATTAATGAAAAATAGAAATGTCAGCATTATTTTTATTTAAATAAAGAGGTGCAATGTGTTAGCACTGAGAGTCACCCTCATACTGCTAGAGAATAATCCCATTAGCCACTTGATTTAAATGATTAAAAAAGGTAATACTTGGTGGATCAACAAGAAAAGAGTAAAAGGGAGGGCATACGACTGTTTGCAAATACATTCTATTGGGCATGGAGTCATAACATTATGCAGATCACAAGAAATTAGGTTGCCTACCAAAAAAAAGGCTTATGGAAATATGGGTATAAGAATAGAATTAAAACAAAAAGAATAATATCCTCATAACAGAGATCCTTTCCGTAATATAGATTAAAGAGTGATTGAACAATAATCTATGATTAACAAGGAATTACCACAAATCCTTTGCATCTCATGAATTCATTAACCAAAGGAAGCTTTTGATATTCAAAATCTATAAATATTACTCAATAAAGACGATAAGAAAGAATGGAAACAAGAGAAAAATAGTCTGGTATCACAACTTTCATGAATCTCTAATAGCAGAAATGCCTACAACACATGCCCTTGGGCTTACAAATGAGCAACTCAACTGCTCTAGCTCTCTCCTCTCTTGGATCATGAATCCAACCCTTTACTTCTCAAAATCCCTTTCATTTATAGTGAATAATATATATCTACCCTAAGGAGGTAGAAACCAAGGAGTTACATAGGATCCTCTTCCATTTATGAGTCTTGTTACAAAAGATTCCAACAAAAGCCTAACAAATTCCTATTTTTTTGGGATTTTGTCTATGATGATAAATGTCCTTTGAAATAGGTCATCCTGATTGATATGGAGATGGAACACATGTCCCTCATGTCCAAAAAAATCCTAGGATACCATTCAAACCTTCCTTAATAGGTGGAAACTTCCAAACAAGGTGAATATCAAACAACTATGCAAAACAAAGAGTTTGTAGCACACTGGTGTTTTAATTATATATCTCGAATTATAAAATGGGTTAGGCTGAAATTTGGACAGCACATCAATGACATAATCATTATCCTCCATAAAAAAAATTCAAAAATACCCACATCACCGTTTTGGATTTATGATCAAATTTGTAAAAACAATTACTTACAGGAAATGAGTTCGCAGTGAAGTTCACAGTGCCTATGTCTGTCGGTTCGCATCACCAAAAGGAAAAAACATCCAAAACCACTTTCTTGACCTTCAAACATGATGAAAACCCTCATGGAGTACCTGATGGGTCTGATTTTGATGTTGGTATCTTTGAAATTTCTCAAGGGTGTCTACAAGTAGTCAAACATCGATGTCTCCTTTTTAACCAGTTAAATCCTTGAAGAAAGTCTGATAGCGAATTTCGGTAGCACAAAGGTTTGGGTAATGGACCGAAGTTTGTTTGAAGTATAATGGTATGAGTTTTTATATATTTTCAGGTAAGACTATTCTATATGGATAGTACATGTCATGCCATTTCTGGTGGTATGTTGAACGTCACATAACTCCTCATGTTTTGAGAGTTATGGCCTTACAAAGTTGAAGGACTCTCATATGATTGGCTTGAAACCCCAAAAGGTCAAAGAAGTCAAAGTTCTTGCAAAGAATAAATTATTTAAATAATAAAGTGAAGTGACAAATTCAAAGAGGATTATTTAAATAATAAAGTGAAGTGACAAAGTCAAAGAGGATTATTTAAATAATAAAGTGAAGTGACAAAGTCAAGGAGAATTATTTAAATAATACAGTAAATAGAGAACTTTCTAATTATGGAAAGTGGTTATAAGAAGGTTAAACCTAAAATGAGGAAAATGGTTTAAGTGGTCAAGTGGCCATTGGATACATGGACAAGAGGAAAATTGGGAAAAGTTGGACATAGGTGACTATGTGGACAAAGTGACCTAGAAGATGCTTCTAAGGAAGCTACTTAGAGAGTATAAATAAGAGGTAGGGCTCTCTAATTTTAATCACACTTGAGCATATTAAATATATACAGGTGACTGAGGTAACCAAAGGATATCTAAGTCAAATTTCAGAGGGAAGGTGAAGTAAAGAAGGCTGAAATTCAAGGGAGGATAAATTCTTTTGATGATGATTTCTAAGGTATGTTATTTACAGGTCATCTCACCATTTTCGCAATAAAAATATTTCTAGAATGATTCAGATCATGAAATTGGGAGGCCATTGAGGAAACATATCCAAGTAGTTGTGGTACGAATTCCATATTGTGGGTGGTTTTATTTTTGGAGTTACACTCTATGGAAAATAGGGTTTGTGGATAGTCCCAAAACTAGTCTAAAGCAGGTGTTTCAGGTAAAAATGTCATAACTGCTTCATAACAGATCCAAATTTAGTAAGACAAAATGTGTTTGCTAGAGTACAATTTTTAGTATTCTGTGTAACATTTTCAGATCCATACAACAAATATTTTGTGTGGGGCATCCTCTACAATTTATCTCTTTAGAATAAGCCATAATTAAACAAGGTATGTTATTTTTGCTATAACTCATTAGTTGAGAGGTTCCAAGTAGTGATACCTGGAGGAATTTCATAAAACACACTGAAGAACATTGTGTACTATTTTCATATCTTTATTCATTATAGGTACATAGTTATGATTATTTCAAGTTAGGGTTGTTGACTAATCCAAAACTAGTCATGTGAGACTAAAGTAAAGTTTGATGAAAATGCTAGTCTCTTGTTGTTAAAGTTAAGGAAGGTTTACAAATTGAGGTACAGGTTGGTGCATGGTTGATGCGCTTGTTTATGGTACAAGTTGATTACAAGGTTTTTGGTACAGGTTGGTGCATGGTTGATGCACTTGTTTATGGTACATGTTGACTACAGGTTGAGGTACAAGTGGATGCATGGTTTAGGTTATTGGTAGATGTTTTTTGGTGCGGTTTTATTGGTACATGTTTACAATAGTATATCTCACAGTGACAGTGTGACACTGGTTCCATCATTCTACTTATATGTCAGGGTAGTTGGGTGGGACAAGGAAAAGTGGTTGTAGCCACCTTCCGGTTGTAGCTGGATAACATAGGGGGTTGTAGCCTCCTTTTGGTTGTAGCCAGAGAATTGGAGAGCTCGATATTCCCTCAGGTTGTAGCCTGAGAAACTAGGGGATTGGAGCCTCCTTCCAGTTGCAGTTGGAAAACAAAGGAAGTTGGTGCTCCAATGAATGTAATTCTTCAAGACATATAAGAAAAATCATTATGTAGTTTTCTCTTGCTTTGGGTTTCCACGTAAAAACACTAGTGTACGGTGATTGTGTATGGTTGTTAATTTGTTCATTGTTTATTTACTTTGCAAATATTGGATGATAATGCAACATTGATATAACACTTGCATTATATGATTAAAAAGGATTATATTGTTCTATTACTGATTCACCCCCCCCTTCTCAGTAATCCAATAGATATGGAGATGGAACACATGTCCCTCATGTCCAAAAAACTCCTAGCAGACCATTCACACCTTCCTTGATAGGTGGAAACCTCCAAACAAGGTGAATATCCAACAACTATGCAAAATGAAGAGTTTGCAGCGCATTGGTGTTTTAATAATATCTCTCGCATTACAAACTGGGTTAGGCTTAACTTTGGACAGCAAATCAATGACATAATCATTATCCTCCACAACAAATTTCAAAAATACCCACATCACCGTTTTAGATTTATGATCAAATATGTAAAGGCAATTGCTACAGGAAATGAGTTCGTAGTGAAGTTCACAGTGCCTGTGTCTGCCAGTTCGCAGTGCCAGATCAAAACACCAAAAGGAAAAACATCCAAAACCACTTTATTGACCTTCAAATAGGATGAAAACCATCATGGAGTACCTGTTGGTCCTGATTTTGATGTTGGTATATTTGAAATTGCTCGAGGGTGTCTACAAGTAGTCGAACATCCAAGTCTCCTCTTTAACCGATTCACAGCGCCAATTCACAACACCAAAAGGAAAAAACATCCAAAACCACTTTCTCGACCTTCGAATAGGATGAAAACCCTCATGGAGTACCTAATGTTCCTAAGGTTGTTGTGGATGTTTATAAGTCCAAACGTGAGTTCCTAGAACCTATCCAAGCTATAACGATACTCTTTAACTAGTTCACAACACCAACTCAAATATATCTTGCACACTTCGAGGAGATTGTTAGTTGATGGTATGACATAATCCTTAGAGAAATAGTTAAATTTAGGCTTTTAAAACCATAAATATTCATTTACATGATCAATCTTATGTGTTAACCCAATGATTCATTCTTAAGATGCAATGGTTCAATCTCATACTTGTAGGAAGACTACATAAACAAGAAAGGTTTGGTGAAAGAAAAGTGTCTCTATGGTCCAATTCAGAAGATCAAAACAAAATCAGAGTCCAAGTAAGAAATTAAATGTGATCATGAAGTGAGAGTGGAAGGGAGGAGAAAGGGAGGATTGCAGTCCTCTACAGGTTGATTCCTGAAACAAGGGATTTGGTGCTTCCTAGATTTGGTTATGTAAACAGGGAGTTAGTGCTTCCAAGAGTAGGTGATCTAAACATGGATTCGATGCTTCCTAGAGTGGGTTCTCTAAACAAGGGATTGTTGTCTCCTTGAGTTGGTGCTCAAAAGAAGAGAGATCGGTGTCTCCTATACATTGTAACTTGTACTTTTTTTATTGTTATAATTCATTTATGTTTTCAATACATTCTTGTTGATCAATTGTTGTCTTTAATAAGTTTAATATTTAATTATTATTAAAATATTGAAGAAGAAGAAATATTAATTCACCCCCCCTCTCAGTATTGGCCAATATTTCAAAAATTGGTATCAGAGTAGGTTCCTTCACCAAATTATAACCAGTTGAAGGAAAGATCTTGATAAATCACTATGGATCAACAAGAATGAATGTCCTCTAACAAGGAGCCATTATTCAAAGGGAATGATTATGCATTTTTTAGTATAAGGATGAAAAGTTATATGATGGATCTTGGATGTGATGTTTGGATATATGTGGTAAACAGTTACACCACACCAACTATTGCACCTTTAGACATTGCTGCAAAGAAACTCTGCAATGATAATTCAAGGGTTGTTAATGCAATTTTGGGTGGATTAGAAAACTCTATATTCGTAAAAGTGATGCATTCTAAATCAACAAAATAAATTTGGGA
>SNQJ01S0178246.1:27352-40492 GCA_010110895.2 Picea sitchensis | reverse complement strand
AACACCCAAGGTACCTGACCTAACTATGATCCATGCAGACTTATTACATTATTAACCCACGCAGGGGTGCGGAAATTTCGTTTACAAAATTTTGTGCTGGGGTATCAGATACCCAAGTAGAACCAAAACTGTCTTCAACAAATTTTCATCTGGTGATGCATCTTCATGTCACATGAGTTGACCACCGTTGCTAAATGGGCGGTCAACACTAGCATCAGGGAGATCATCATACCATTTCCTAGCATTCCCATGAAGAGTGGCAGAGAAAAGTTTCATCGCCAAATCTTCAACATCATCATTGATAGGATGGAGTTGAAAGAAAGCCCAAAAATCATCCATGTGATTGTCGTCTCTAACCCCATCACTACCAGTGAATCTAGGGAGCTATTTTTCCTACCTCGGGGGAATTTGTCGAGGGTATCTCGGGATTTTACTCATATCTAAGGGTTTGAAATTTCTCGAGTCCCATTGAGAAGCCATGGTTGGCTTTATCATCAGTAGTGTCGCCAGATAATCTTTCTAGGGATCATCAAAGATAAAAGAGGGAATCACCCTCAGTGGAGTCGCCAGGTAAGCTTTGTGAAGTAAATGCTTTGGATAAAGGCTTACCGAAAAAGTGTTGTTTGAGGAATATTGACTTAGTGTTCTCGGACAATGGCGCCAAAATGTTATCGCACAATTTGTACTTGCCCAAAATCCAAAGGCAAGTGAACAATAAATTGGCGTAACAAGAGGTTGTCCTATCACTGTCATCTAAATAAGACACCTCTTTCTCTTTAGGGGTATTAGCCCAGGGGAGACATCCCCGGTGACCTAGGGGTTTGAGAAGGCAAAGGTAGTAGTATTAAGAAAGTTCTCCCCCTCTCACAAGTTACTCTGAACAGAAAGTCCCAAAGGTTTTAATAAGATGAAGCAAAGTATTTCTTAACTGTACCTACCCAGAACATGACAACAAGAAAAACACTATTTGCAAGTACCAATTGATGTTAGTGCTTCATAAAACCATGGACTTTGAATAAAAGCAATAAGCCGATATAAAAGATGAAGCAACAGAAATATTTATAATAGGAATGTATATATAGAAGTAGCTTCACAATTATTCCTTAATAAAGCTTCAATAATAACAAAAAATGATAACCTAAAATTGGCAATATGCTAGTATTTGTCAGAAGCAACAAAGGCAATGTAAAATCAGCTCTAACACTTACTTTTAAGATGCTTTTACTGTTGTCATAGATGGTTGTAGATATATTTTGCAACAACAACAAGATAGTTAGTAAGTTAGTCTAATCTAAGGTTAGAAGTGGTTGGTAGAGATCTTGAAGTAGATGGTTTGAAAGTTGTTTTCATCAATCAATCAATTGTAAGGTATGAACTAGTGCCTTTAGGGTAAATGGAGTCACTTTTGCAGCAGAAATATTTAGGAGAAACAAATGATAATGGGTGAGATAAAGACAAGAGGGAGGATGGTTGAGGTGTTAGTAACCCAAGTCCTCAATCATCCAAAAACCTAGAAGGAAAAAAGTCACTAGGAAGTAGGTAACCCTAGGCCCTAGCGATTTTCCTTCTTCTTTAGGTCAAGCTTGAAATAAAAATGAAATATTAATGAAGAAATAGTACTAGAGTGCTACTAAGGTACTGCTCTAGTATATGCTTCAATGGAGGTGTCTTCTAGCATAATCAAGTAGGTGAAGAGTTATTGAGAGAAGGACAATAACATGTGTTTTTTCTCCTAGGGTTTCACACTAGCACTTTCATAATCTTATAAATGAACGAGTAAAAGATACCATAACCATTCAAAGAAAGAAGGATTTCAGATTTCTACTTACATTCACCAAGAATAATCTAGTCACAAGCCCTAGTTGAAGACTTTCCACCATGAAAATGCAAAAAATCACCAATAAAAGCTCCCTCCAAGAGTTGCGCACCACTTAGTTCATCCAATAAGCCTTAAAAGAGGCCGAATTTGAAACCTCACATTTGTGTGAGTGAAAGATGATGAAAAATATAAGATATTTTTCACTTATTTATACAATACAAAAGAACTTTAATTACATTTTAGGTCAAAAAAGGCTGACATGGCCAGTTTACATCAAAAATCCAATTTTACATAAAATTGATAATAAAAACCCTAATTTCATCTTTTTAGGGTGACTTCATGCCCCTCCTAGGGTGACGTTAGGCCCCCTCTTAGAACGCTAGGCCTCCAAAGTGAAACATTGGGGCTCAAAACCCCTCAGAAACTGCCACACGTGCCAACCAAAGTCGTCCTCATGCCTAAAACCCCAACTGGATGACATCAAGGCTTAGAATGATGACATCATGGGGGCCTTCAAGGGCTAACTTCATGGTGGGAGGGAAAGACCCCCTGGGTCCAGGCCTGCCAAAGTGCCTCTGGTGGAACGTCCTCCCTTTTCTATGATGCAAGACTCAGGTATCCCTCTGCCCCTGGTTGGGGTTTCAGGATCTATATGGTGGGCTTTTAGTCCTATAGAGGTCCGAGCTAATCGTCTCCCCATATGTACTTGTCTGTCGGGCATGGTCCTGCAGCAACAACAAGTACGCCCTCCATGGGATCATAAGTCACAGGGATCATAGCAATTTCAATCACATCTAATAATCAAGTTACCCAAACATGTGCATCAAACCCCCCTTTTCCCAGACAAGTGCTCAAAGACGTTATGCTATTTAACAAGCCAGGTTTGGAGAGGGTCTCAGGATGTCTTATTGGGCTAATTCTCCTCAGGTGTGGGGTGTTTCCAGGTGAAGATCAATCTAGGTCATGTAAATGCATGAGATGGTGTGGGGGATGTTTGGGCAAGGGGTGCAGTGATAACATGGAAATGTAGGTCTTACCTGTGGGTGCCTCTGTAGAGGGTGAGCTGCACCTTTTCATGGATACAATTGTTTCCTATCCTATTTAATGCGTTTTTACTCTTTATCTTATTGGTTTTTCTTTTCAAGAGAATAGCTGGAGCACACTGCCCTGACGTGGTGACCAATGGTGATAGCGTTACCCACAAGCATTTCACAGAGATGAGAATTTGGCTCGTGATGAGACCCCCTTTCTCTTGGCTATGCCACCAAGATCCACTACCCTGGGGTGGTGACCAGATGAATAGTAGTGTCATATCGCTACAATCCCATGGACCTAATAGGCTCGCTCATGATGAGACCCCCTATCCACCAAGTGGGTCTTGAGTCTTATTCTATTTTATGGGTCCCCCCCTTTTTCTTGCTGAGAATCCTTTTATTGCTTTCTCAGGGATCCCTGGGCAAAGCATCTAAAAGTTTGATCTTGGCTTTTAAATTTTGGCAGATTCTTTTACCCCCTGGGCCTTTAGCCCCTTCTTCCCAGAAGGCAAGGTACAACCCTTACCATCTTGGCAAACCCAATGCTCGAACCAATGTAGGGGATAGATGAGAGGAAAAAAGATGAAAAGTGATAAGTATGGAAGGAACGGACGATGACCTTTCATAGACCCACCCAGTGGCAACTCATCCCTAAGGGAACCAACTTGCTAGGGCACTCTGTCATCCCCCCCGGGTATGGGCAAGTTAAAAGGCATAATTTCCAAGCAAACTTCATGAAGCAAAAGAGAATTAAATGCACATATTCAAATGTTTTGAGAATCAGAGTGACACATACCATGATACCCGGACTCATTACCTCATGGAGCAAGACACATTGCTATCTCAGAACCAGGCCGATGGGATGGATGTTGTTGTTGTTGATAGATGGGAGGCGCTGAAGAAAGGATGGGCCCTCCAGGGCCAAGCTCTAATCAATATGGATCTCGATACTCCATGTCTAGGACATGTGGGCCTCGATACATAATCTCCTTAGTTATCCCTACGGTAGGGGATAACAAGTCGCATTCAGAATTTGTACTCCACGGAGATTTCATAATATAATCTTTGCAGTCTTTTGTCACCATTATTATTTGAATGCTCATTTATATGCTGTAAACAATTAATCCTACACACATTAGCAGAGTTTCCTAGACTAGCCAAGTCAGGAACATTACATCTTGTTTCATCTAGTTCAATCTTCAAGCTAATGAATTTGTGACTCCATGAGCCCTAGAGGACCCCGACACTAGTCTAGAGGTGTTCTTGTGGTTAAAGTAGCTATTAAAATCAACACTCTCTCATTCTCAAACATCTTACTAACATTTCTAACCCTAACTCTAGCAAACTATAAATATTTATTGCTTTTTTTTATAAAAGTTTTCTATAGCCACTGAAAACTACATTAATTTGCTGCATACACTCATCTACAAGTGGCTTAAACTACTCAGAAAATACTTCTAGCAATTGGATAATGTTTTACTTGTTGAATACTTACTTTTCATAGTGAATTTCTACATTTCTAAGTAATTTTATTTGTTGTTGTTGCAATATATTAATTGTTGTCATACAATTAGTTTAGTGCTGTAATATGCAACAGCCATAACATTTATTGAATGTCTAGTGTCTAAAGGGTCATTATTGAATTCTATAACTTGGTAGTTATCCATATTATGCTACAAATTGTTTATTGTCTCGTACAGGTACAACTATTACCCTGTTATCTTCCATCCCTTCACTAGACCTAGACTTAACTAAAAGGTGACCAAGATAGGCGGTTATAGGCTTGACTAATCTTGCTATTTGATTCCTTGAGTTCAACAAGGAATCCTCCCTTGTGGTGGACCTCTTCCATCACTAAAACGAGGGAAGTCTTTACTTAGGTGACAGTTGTAGATTCTTCCATAGTTACACAAGATTTGGGGATCTTGTGGAGGGCTTTGCACAAGTACAAATCTTGTGATAACACTTCCTACTCGAATTTCCTCTTCCCCCATGTTTGCTTGACTCTTAATCTTCACCCAAGGATGATTACACTCAAACCATGTTGTCATAAATGAGGGGGACGAATTCCTTACCCAACCTCTTACATGAATTTTTCAGTGATTGATTGAGGAATAAGTCAAAGCGATAAATAGATAAATGACAAACTGATTAATGAACGCAGCATAAGACTCAAGGAATATGGAAACCCATCAAAAGCCCCATTAATCCCCCTCTCTTATGGAATCATATCCCCCCATTACTCTGGTCCCTACTCGTCTACAACCGACGGTGTATTTCATTTTATTATTTTTCAATGTACAATGTTTACATATTACATCACTTAGCCCTTGGCCATTCATAATTTTTACAATTATATAATCCTACATTGAGGATCATAACTAGGGTGTTACAAGTTATCTACTATATCAATAATAGGGGTTATCCAAGACACCAAAGTGCACATTGCACCAGTTTTACATTCTTCATGGCTTATGGGGACATATTCCCCATTCCAATAATTGTTCACCAAGGTTTGTAAATAAAAACTAGTCAGCTTATTACCTATTGAAGATATTTTGGTTAAACAGGAAACATCTTGTCATCGGCTTGTCGTCTCTATCAATAAAAGTGGCTATTCCAATAATTTCTCAACAAGGTTCGTAAATAAAAACTACTCACCTTATTACCTATTGAAGATAAGCTTTCCTTATTTGTGTCCCCAAGTCAATTTTAAGGGAGGATGTTGGAGATATGTTGTCTAAGCTCAACTTGTGACCCTAATGGAATGTAAGTGTCAATCATTAAACACCCTTAATGGTCAATTGTGGACGACATTTGTGTTAGTGGGAACCCACTAACATAATTTGGTTCATAATGGACCACTAAGGGTGTTTAATGAATGAAATTTAGAGTCCATTAGGGCCACGGGTTGAGATTACCCAACACATTTCCAATGTCCTCCCTTAAAATTGACTTGGGGAGACAAATAAGGAAAGTTGGCATAATATATATTTGACCAAGTAAATGTTACAACTAAACATTTCCCTCCTTCAAGAGAACTCAAGACTTCTAAACCCAACAATAACAATAAAACTTAGAAGGAGGGTAATGTTTAGATGTAACATTTCCCTTGTCAGATATACTTTATGCCAACTTTCCTTATTTGTGTCCCAAAGACAATTTTAAGTGAGGATGTTGGAGAAATTTTCATTAAGCTCGACCTGTGGCCCTAATGGACAGTAAATGTCAATCATTAAACACCTTTAGAGGTCCATTGTGGACCACATTTGTGTGAGTGGGCGCCCTCTAACACAAATGTGGTCCACAATAGACCACTAAGGGTGTTTAATGAATGAAATTTACTGTCCATTAGGGCCATAGGTCGAACTTATCCAACATATCTCCAAAATCCTCCTTTAAAACTGACTTGGGGACACAAATAAGGGAATTTGGCATAAAGTATATTTGACCAAGTAAATGTTACATCTGAACATTACCCTCCTTCTAAGTTGTATTGTTATTGTTGGGTTTGGAAGTCTTAGAGTTCTCTTGATGACAAGGTCTTAGTCTTTAGTTAAATATTTTGGCAAAAGACATGCAAAACCACTATCATAGAGGTTAAAATAGAGCACATTTTGAACATGAACCGAACTTCCATAGAAGAGTTGGATCTTTGAGGGAGTTCTCTTTAGATACTCACTTCTACACACACACGAGCAATGGGTTGCATTGAGTGCGAACCTCTCTTATTGCATACAAAAATTCAACCAAAATCCTAAACAAACTTCCCAATATGTGCATGAGAATGTGTTGGCAGCCTAGGAAATTCCAACAAGAGAGGATGTTTATGTTGAGAGGCAAAGTATGAGTCAAAGTGTTTAAAGCAATGTTGTACATAAGCATGACCTCATGTAATCATCCATACTCCATCCCAAAAAATTCCTTGGGTTGCTTCTTCTTTATGGAGAGGTACACAAATGTATCCTTTTCTAAGCACTCACGAATCACAAGGACTCCACTTTCCAATGTCTAGTTTCCCAATGTCCAATATGCCACTTGTAAATGTCCCCTTCTCTATTGACAACCTCTCAAGAAAAATCAAAATAATGTCTCTTCTCTTAAGCTTATTTTCATTTAGTTTGATTATATCCTCATCAGAGAAATCGTTATCAAAGACCCAGACCTAGGTTTCTTGTTCAAAAGCGATGGGTATCTGTAACATACCCAACTCCCTCACTAGGTCCCGTTACTACAAAATCAACTAACATATTGATTCAAATGCAGAAGATACATTCAACATGACATAGAGACTCAACATTCAATCATAGCATTGAAATTATAAATGACATAGTGGACAAAATAATTATTTTTTAAAAATGATTTACACAATTGATTGCAGACGAAGGATGTTCCACCAAGGATTTTTGCTACTCGAATTCTCTCAACAACAGGTCACCCTTGAGCTATATATATGAATCCACAAGGATGGACAGGCTCCTATGGGTGTCTGCAGTCCACTATAATAGCTCAAAATTCAGCAAAACATAGTGACATGACTCCTACAACAATTCCAACCACCCAACTCTCATCCCCATCAATCTGCACAACCCAAGGGATGAGATTTACTTCTTTGCGTTGTAGTCCCTTAGACAATCTCCATCCCCTCCAAGGCTCCATCATAGACCAATCACGAATCTCTCTACCGTGGGATTCATGAAATTTAGCTATAACAAAAGTGCTTAGAGAGCATTTACAAATTCTCTTTGGGTAATTTCTCACCAGAAAATCACTCACGGGCATAACAACCTCATTCTCATTATAATTACCAGCTTTAGAAAGTTGCCTTCAATACATAGTATGTCTGGCCACTCTTTTTCAGCACTCAACTATGGTTTTCCTCATTTCTTGCTAACTATAAAAACTACTCTTCTTCCTACTGGAATTTCCTCTTCCCCGATGCTTCCTTGGGATTTCTTCCTCACCCCAATTCTCACATGAATTCAATGATTGAGTGTTGATTAAATCAAAGGGATAAAGAGCTAAATGACAAACTGTAATGTTCCCAACCAAATCTGATGTAAATATCAGATTAATGTGGTTGAGAAATTTTGTCAAACACTTGGTATATAAGCCCTCAACTCTCTTGAAATCACTTCAGTACTTGTTGTCCCACTTATCTCAAGTTTAAGGGTTCAATATTATGTCAAACACATCATATGCAACACCTAATCTCTTCCCAATGAGTGGTTGTTTTGAATTTATGCTTGCTGTTATGTTTATTTTCAGTTGGTTGGTTGAAGTGTTTTGTCAAACACTTTGCATACATATGGTTGTAGCTTTCATCATTGGTTTTCTTTCTTATGTATGGTGGTTTTTGGGCATGAAATGACATGTAAATTACACAATAAATGCGTAGGAAACAATACTAAGAAACTCCAATACACAATGAAGCCAAAATAACTCAGATCTGATTTTATTATTTAATTTGCTAACCTCAATACATGGGTGAACAGATCTGATGTAAATCTGATACAAAATTATATGGCTGATGTAGAAGGCTCCAAACACTAAAAATATGCAACAAAGCAACTCTAGAAACCCTCCAAAGGGTACCCACAATAGATCTCCTCCAAGAATGCAATCTACCACATGATAACCAAGCTACCAAGTGCCAATAATTCGCCCTGCTCCAATAATTTCTCCCAACCACTAATCAATCTATTTTCTGAAGGGATGGCACTCAAAACCTTCTCCAAAATTCGCCCAAGGTGAGTATAGTTCATCCCCAAGAGATAAATGCTCAACCCAACTCCAGAAATAAAATGGTCCCTCAAGCAATAATTCGCCCAGCTATGAAAATATATAAATATGGAGCATGAAAACCCCAATAATGCCAAAAAGATGTAACCCCAGGGATAGAAAATGTTCCTGGTACAAGATCTATGCCAGATCCAAGCTCCACAAACCAAAACGAACTCTCTTTTGCTAACTGGTGCGCCCTCTCTGTAGAAACCCTCTATGCTGCGCCCTCTTTCACTAACTGATGACTAGAATGGATCTGAACTAAGATAGAAACTGAAGTAGAATGGTGAGGGAGGAATATTTCACCTCCTTGTCCAAGCTTGGATCAGGAAAGGTGGATTATTTCACCACCGAGCTGATCTCTAGGGTTTGTTCAGTCAAAACCCTAAAAACCCCCAAGTGCATGAGCTCTCTAGCAAGAAGCCAGACATCAAAATGATAATCAACATAGTGAGAGAATAGAGGCCCCTATCTCTCTTTAATCCCCCCTTTTCACCTTTTCCCTCCAAGTGAATTTTATTTTATTTTTATTATTCTTTAATTAAATCACTTTATTAATTAATTGGTCATTTTTCCTCTAAAAAGTGATGTATTCGTCCCTATGGCTTCTCCGGCCACTGAAAGTCACTTCTCATCATTTAATCATGTAGTGCTCTTCCTCTCGATTCCAATGAGCTATTACACTAAGAGGTTTCTCCAAGTATTATGACCAAAATGACCTTAGTGAAATTAATTAAAATATGACCCATAATAACTCAAAATTACGGAAATCGTCGGAATGCAACGGAACCAAAGCCAAACTATGCGGAATGGATCCTGATGATGAAATATGATGAACGATGCAAGTCAGGAAAAATAAAACCCCTCAATATCTTTTGAACTCACTGTCACCCCCATCTGGCTACTCTGGTAAGCATAACACTCTGTAACATAATAATGTCCAAAAATGGGGACATTACACAAACTGAGTAATGAAGGTGGCTTAAGAATCAAGGTATGTGGAAACCTCCTCAAAACCCCCATTAAGCCCCCTCTCTTGTGGAATCATAGGCCCCCATTACTCTGGTCCCTACTCGTCTATAACCGATGGTGTATTTCATTTTATTATTTTTCAATGTACAATGTTTACATATTATATCACTTGGCCCTTGGCCATTCATAATTTTTAAAATTATATAATGCTACATCGAGGATTAGAACTAGGGTGTTACAGGTTATCCACTATTTCAATAACAGGGGTTATCCAAGACACCAAAGTGCACATTGCACCACTTTAACATTCTTCATAGCTTTTGAGGACATATTCCCCATTCCAATAATTATTCACCAAGGTTTGTAAATAAAAATTATTCACCTTATTACCTATTGAAGATATGTTGGTTAAACATGAAACATCTTTCCATTGGGTTGTCTTCTCTATCAATAAAAGGGGCTATCCAAGCCACCAAAGTGCACATTGCACCACTTTTACATTCTTCATGGCTTGTGAGGATACGCATTCCAATAATTGTTCAACAAGGTTCATAAGTAAAAACTAGTCACCTTATTACCTATTGAAGATAAGCTTTCCTTATTTATGTCCCCAACTCAAGTTTAAGGGAGGATGTTGGAGATTTGTTGTCTAAGCTCGACTTGTGACCCTAATGGAACGTAAATGTCAATCATTAAACACACTTAATGGTCCATTGTGGACCACATTTGTGTTAGTGGGTGCCCACTGACACTAATGTGGTTCATAATGGACCACTAAGGGTGTTTAATGAGTGACATTTACATTCCATTAAGGCCACAGTTCAAGCTTGTTATCCCCTATCCTAGGGATAACTAAGGAGACTATGTCTTGAGGCCCATAGGTTCCAGACATGGAGTACCGAGAGCCAGATCGACTTGAGCATGGCCCTGGAGGGCCCATCCTTCTTCTTCTTCAGCGCCTCCACCTTGTTAGTAGCAACAACATCCATCCCATAGGTGTGGTCCTTCAGCAGCAGTGAGTCTTTCTCCATGAGGTAACGAGTCTGGGTATCATGGTATGTGTCACTCTGATTTTCAAAACATTTGAATATGTGCATTTAATTATTTTTACTTCTAACGTGTGCTTGGACCTTATGCCTTTCCACTTGACCACACCTGGGGGGAATGACAGGATACCCTAGTAAGTTGGTTCCCAAAGGTTTTGAGTTGCCACTAGGGGGGTTCATGAAAGGTCATCGTCCGTTCCCACCATACTTACCAATTTTCATCTTTTTCCCTCTCATCCATCCCATACACTCATCTGGGGATTGGGTTTGCCAAGATAGCAAAGTGTTGTACCTTACCTTGTGGGAAGAAGGGGCTAAAGGCCCAGAGGGTCACAGTAGCTGGCAAAAGATAAAAGCCAAAAGAATGAAACCTTCAGACGCTTCGCCCAGGGATCCCCGAGAAAGCAATAAAAGACTTCTGAGCAAGAAACAGAGGGACCCGTAAAAATAATAAATCAAGACCTAGTTGGAGGATAGGGGGTCTCATCATGAGCCAACCTATTAGGTCCATGGGCATGTAGCGGTATGACACTACCATTCAGCTAGTCACCACGCCAGGGTGATGGCTCTTGGTAGCATAGCCAAGAGAAAGAGGGTCTCATCATGAGCCAACCTTCTTATTTCCGTGAAATGCTTGTGGGTAACGTTGTCAATACTGGTCACCACGCCAGGGCAGTGTCCCCTAACTAGTCTCTTGAAAGAAAAAGCAATAAGAATAAAATCTAAAAGGCATGAATGGGCTTGCAAACATTTGCATCCATGACAAGGTGCAACATGCCCTCTTCAGAGGCACCCACAGGTAAGCCAGACATTCCCCTGTCATCACTGCACCCATTGCCCAGACATCCCTTACCACCTCATCCACTTACATGGCCTGGATTTGTATTCACCCGAAAACATCCCACATCCAATGAGAACTAGCCCAATAGGACATCCTAGTGTCCCCTCCAAACCTGGCTTGTAGAATATCATAATGTCTTTGAGCACTTGTTTGGGAAAGGGGGTTTCATGCACATGTTTCAATAACTTGATTATTAGATGTAATTGACATTGCTATGATCCCTGTGACTTATGAGCCCATGGTGGGTGTTAGCGACGGAAGTCACTCCTGGATTGCTAGCAGGAGCAGAGCCCGACGCCCATCAGTTTTATGTCATAGCGGTTTATAGATGGGGTGACCGAATGGAAGCCAACTCAAAACAATATCGTTCCAACTCCGAAACTAGGCTAGGCCTACATGGGTGAGTGAGGTCTTATATAAACTTCAGACAGTGAGTTGTAGTATATGGTGAGACAGGTGGAAGACTTATATAAGAGAAAAGCAGTGGTCTGGTACTAACATCGAGTTACTAACAGACTGTAGAACAAGACGTTCGAAGGAAATTCAAACGCAAAACCAGAGAATGCAATCGTGCAACAATGAACCTTTCATCATAACATAAGTGCAACGATTCGCGAGAATCAGTCAATCACGAACTCTCTGGTATGAGAGGAAAACATAAACAAGATAGGAAAACTGTGTCATAAACAAGAAATCTCAAATACAAATGCATACCCAGAAAACTAGAATATTTGTTAAAACTTTACAGTAGGGAGCTCTGCTCTACCATCGATAGATACAAAAATGGCGAAAACGCCTTCATATACTCAAAACAACAACAGCAACAGAATCGAGACGTTGCATTAAAAGCTTTGCGTCTGCATGGCTTCTGACAGTCAACATCTGCAGTCTCTGAGTGATCGTGCAACTTATGGCAGACGCAATCGAACTCCTGACAGTTCCATAGGCGAATCGACATGCCTTTAATTCATTTCCGGTCTTTCCCATTATGGTGGAGGCGATGTCTAACCACCACCAACTACCTGAATAACTGCTTCATTGGGATTGAGGATGGTTCGGCCAACTCGGCACTTCTGCGACGTGGAAGACCTTTCGTGCTGCCACCTGGATCAGCTGAACGGCCTGATGGATAGGCGGGGAGGCCGGCGCGAGGGATGGGGCGCATAACAGGAGTGGTGGCGTCACAACTACAAGGGTGTGATGAGAAGTGACGAGGCATGAGAGGGTCGACAGGGGAAAGACACATGGCGGAAGGCAATAAGCGGAGGGGGCAGGAGATGAGACATAATGGGCACGCTTTTAGTGGGAGGCTGTTGTGGAAAAGAGCGGGACACCTGGTAGACGGTAAGTGGAAGATGAGAGGGGAAAGGGACCACATGGACCAGAAGAGGGGAGATGGACAGATGTCGGAGGATGAGGAAGGGGCTGAAGGGCGCGAGCCTCATCGCATGGCCAGGAAGAGAACAGATGGCACAAAAGACTACATGACGAGGAAGGGGCCCACCTTGGTTAAATGCATAAGGACAGAGGATGCCCAGGTTGCATGTGCGCCATTGATCCGGGCGCTCGAATTGCAATCGTTGGAGAGATGCACGTTCGATTCCGGACCCCCCCCCCTCCACTTAAAGGTAGAAAGGCGGGGGG
>SNQJ01S0178246.1:7641-21701 GCA_010110895.2 Picea sitchensis | reverse complement strand
CTTCAAGGAAGGTCATACACCAACAAAATACTTGATCGAGGATCAATTTGCCCCAGAACTTTTTCTGGGGTCTTATCCACCAAGGTCCAAGACCAAGGATCAACCCATGCCCTAGGCATGGGTACCCGGAACCATGTCCAGGGGCCCTAGACTTATCTAGGGGCTTTAACTGCTTTGTCCTAGACCAAGAACCCTAGTCGTATACTGGGGGCCCTCTCAGGGGTCTTTACTGCTTGGTCCTAGAACAAGAACCCCAGGAGTGCTCTAGGGGCCCTAGATCTCGTCTAGGGTCTTAGCCATCCTCCCGGAGAATGGCTCTTGCAACTGCTTATAAATTTAACAAAACGTTATCCCTCCTTGGGCTTCTCCAACCTGCCACACTTGCCAATATTGCCCAGTTTGCCTCCCAAGATGTCCATAATGTTGGATGACGTCATGGTCATGATGGGTGACGTCCTAGGCCTTCCAAGGCCAACGTTCCAATAAAAAAGGGCCAATCCCCCTAGGTCAAGCTATGTCGAGGTGCCTTTGGTGGAACGTCCTCTTCTTCTCTGGTGCAAAGCCCCTAATCCATCTTTGTCCTGTCTCTTCCCCCTGATGGGGTCTCAGCATCCATCTGATGGGCTCTTCAGCCCCATGGAGGTCTGAACTAATCATCTCCCCATGTGTACCGGTCCAAATGGCACCTGTCCGTCGAGCATGGTCCTACACATCAAAAGCTATGCCCTCCATGGGCTCATCAGTCACAGGGATCATAGCAATGTCAAACACATCTCATCATCAATATTATTAAACATGTGCATAAAATCCCTAATACATCAGTTAACAGCTCAAAGATGTTACACAAGCCTACAATACAAGTATGGAGGAAAGGACAAGGCGTCCTATTGGGCTAGTGTCCACTGGAAAAGGAAAGTTCCCGGAAGAGACCTCATCCAAGCTATGTAAGTGGGTGATGTGGTCAGGGGATTTCTAAGCATCTGAGTGCAATGAGGGTCAAGGATGCAAGAAACGTTACCTGTGGATGCCTTTGTAGAAGGCGAGTTGTACCTGTCCTGGATGCAATTTTTCCAAGCCCATTCTTGCCTTTTATTCTTATTCTTTTTTATTCTTTTATCTTTTATTGCTTTTATTTTTGTTCAAGAGTTAATCAGGGGACACTGCCCTGGCGTGGTGACCAGTGGTGACAGTGTTACCCACAAGTACTTTCATAGAGATGAGAAGGTTGGATCATGATGAGACCCCCTTTCCCTTGGCCATGCAACCAAGAGTCAATGCCCTGGCGTGGTAACCAGCTGGTGGCAATGTCATACTGCTAGGTACCCATGGACCTAATAGGCTGGCTCGTGATGAGACCTCCTATCCCCTGGTTAGGTCTTGTCTTATTACTTTTCCGGGTCCCTCTTGTTTCTTGTTGAGAAGCCTTTTACTGCTTTCTCGGGGATCCCTGGGCGAAGCACCTCGAGGTTTTATTCTTAGGATTTTATCTTTTACCAGCTTGCCTTTACCTTCTGGGCCTTTAACCCCTTCTTGCCACGAGATATGGTGCAATCCTAAAAATAGGTCAACCCAGTGCCCAGACAAGTGGATTGGGACAAGTGAGCGAGAAGCAAGATGGAAAAGTGGTGCTGTGAAGGGAGCAGACGATGGATTTTAAGAAATCCCCCCCAGTGGAAAACCAAAACCTACAGACACAACCTTACTAGGGCACCCTGCCAATCCCCCCAAGCATGGTCAAGTGGGCAAGTGTAAGATCCAAGCAATTGTTAGAAATAAAAGGAATCAGATGCATACATTCAATGGTTTTGATGATCAAGGTGACACATACCATGATACCTGGACTAATTACCTCATGGAGCAAGAACCATCTCTGACATAGGACCAAGTCGATGGTGATGGATGTTGCTACTGCTGACAAGATAAAGGTGTTGGAAGAAAGAAAAGGTGGGCCCTCTAGGGCCACGCTCAAGTCAATCCTGCTCTCCGTACTCCATGTCTAGGACCTGTGGGCCTCGAGACATGATCTCCTAGTTATCCCTAAAAGTGGGGGATAACAAGGCCAAAGTATGTTACTCAGTTTAGATTCATTTAGCATTGTTCTTGCCATCTCCATAACAATCCTATTTTTCCTTTCAACAACACCATTTTGTTGAGGTGTTTCAGTAACAGAAAAATGTCTTTTGATACCATTATCATCACAATACTTATTGAATTCTTTAGAAACAAACTCTCCCCCATTGTCTGATCTTAAGCATTTAATTTTCATGTCAATTTAATTTTTAGTCAATTCTTTGAAAATTTGAAAACAATTGAATCTTTCAGACTTCTTTTTCAACAGAAACATCCAAGTCATCCGAGTAAAGTCATCCACAAATAACAGAAAATATCTTTCACCATTTAATCCTTTTGTTCTCATAGGTCCACAAACATCAGCATGTACTATTTCCAAAGGTTTTGTTGTAGAGTGTTCTTTGGTCTTAAACCTAACTCTAGTTTGTTTACCATGTTGACACTGTTTGCAAATAGAACTGGTAAGATTCTTCATGATAGGTAAATCTCTTATAGCTTTCCTTTTGTTTAACTGAATCAGATCTTCAAAGTTAATATGCCCAAGCCTTTTGTGCCACAACCAACTTTCATCTTGATTCCCAAGAAAACAATTTTCCTTTTTCTCATCTCCTATGTAAATGTTGTTCAGTGTTCTTGTAGCTGTTCCAACTAACCTATTTGTTTTGACATCTTTGATTTGACAATTTTTAGAATCAAAAATCATATCATGCCCTTTATCACAAGTTTGACATACACTCAATAAATTGTGTTCCATATCCTCAACCAACAAAACATTTTCAGCCATAATATTTTTGTTATTCAGACACACAGTACCTCTTCCAATTATCCTAGCTGATTGTTCATTACCAAAAGTAATTGTACCTTCTTTTCCTTCATCCAATGTAACAAAATTCTGTTTTTTGCCTGTCATATGTTTTGAACATCCACTATCCACACACCATTTTACTTTATGATCAGCCTGTAAAGCTAGAGTGCATTTTTCAGATTCTAAATGGTCACTTTTCTTTTTCCACCATCTAGCTTTCAGATTAGCGTAATTAGGTTCAGCAGATTTATGAAAGTTCATTGGACAGTTTCTTGACAAATGTCCAAAATTATTACACCTATGACATTCACCCTCAAACCTTAAAACATCAAATTTGTTATAGGAATTGTTCAAGCTGTTTTGAATGGTTCTATCATGCCTTCTTCCATAATCAAACCTAGATTTGTCGTGACTGTTATGTGCAATTATGTTTCTTGAAAAGGCATTGCAAAAAGTAGCTTTATGTCCATACTTGTAACAAAAAAAACAATAGCCATCAAACCTATTCCGGTACCTGTCATAGCTTCTTCTATGTACTGTTGAAGTTTGATTTCCTTCTTGCTTTACTGATTCCATCTGCTTGCTAGTGTTTTTCACATTTGTATGTCCTGTACCTGCTTTTTCAAAAGTTGTACTAATACTTACATTAGTAGCCTCCTATTTATAACCAATTCCAGTTTTTTCATTTGTTGGTCTTTGA
Source organism: Picea sitchensis (assembly GCA_010110895.2). Lineage (NCBI taxonomy): Eukaryota > Viridiplantae > Streptophyta > Pinopsida > Pinales > Pinaceae > Picea > Picea sitchensis. The sequence continues at coordinate 18,126 of SNQJ01S0178246.1, read as the reverse complement.
TTACTAATAATCTGTTTCAAAATCCTTGAGCTATCATCCATGTTATTTTCTTGTACCTTCTTTCTTAATGAAACAACTTCAAGTTTCAGACCATCATTTTCCTTTTCCTTTTCTACAGGCAAATTGTTTAGTGCTTCCTCAGTTACTCTAGCTTCTTATGTTTTGACCTTTAAATCAATTATCATAGTTTCAGTGCTTTCTATCAACTTGTTAGATTTTTGTATCTCATTTTCAAGATTCTTAGTTTCTTCTTTGAAATGTTTACATTCTCTTCTTACCTTTCTAAGTTCAGTCAAAACACTTACAAGCTCAGCTTCCAAATCAACTTCACCTTCTTCTTCTTCATTAACTTTATCATTCTGATTTCTATAGCCATAAAAAGTCTTATATCTGAGATAACATCACTTTTATCTGATTCTGAAGAGTCACTAACATCTTTAATAAATAGATTTTTCTTTTTATATGAGTTTCTTTGAAAAGACTTCTTATACGTGTTCTTGTATTCTTTACTCTTTCTATTGCTTTCTTCTTCACCATCAGAATGCTTATTGAAAGGACACTTGGAAGCAAAATGTCCTATTCTACCACAACCAAAACATTTAAGAGGAAGCTTACCTTTGTATTTGCCAGTACCCTTTTTTAGATTTTTGACAAAATTAGCTTCTTCCATATCCTCTTCTGAATCCCCATAATTGTTGGTTTTTGCTTCAACATTTTTCTTGTCCTTCTTTTCTTCCTTGAAAGTTGCTTCCTTCCTGGCAGAATTCTCACCAGTGGTCCTCATCTCATATGCTATTTGTATTCCATGTAGTTCATCCATTTTTAAAGTAGCAAGATCAGTTCTTTCTTCTAAAGCAGATATTTTTGGATCAAATCTTACATGTAGAGATCTAAGTACCTTTTGTACAATATTAGCATTTTTAACTTCCTCTCCTAAACCTCTCATGGTATTAACTACTTCATCAATACGAAGGAAATAAGTTGCTATATCCTCAGATTATTCCATTTTTAAACTTTCAAATTGACTCCTATATGACTGTAACTTAGCATTCTTCACCTTAGTATCTCCTTCATAAACATTTTTCAGCTTGTCCCATAATTCTTTTTCTGACACACAATGCATAACCTTAATAAATTTTGACCCTGCTAAACCTCCAAGTATTGCATACATAGCTTTGGAATTGCTTTCATAAAGTTTCTTACCTGCAACATCTGTTGGAATGGTTGTTGGAACACTATATTCATTCAACACAACTTGCCAAACATCTACTCCTTTAGCTTGCAAAAACAATTTCATATTGATACTCCAAAAGGCATAGTTATGTCCATCAAATAGAGGTAATCCATGTTTTGTAAATTCAGATTTTTTATCCATCATAAAAGACCAAACTTTTAGTGATTAAACTGAGTTCTGAAGTAACCAGCTCTGATACCAATTGTTGGACAAATTGAGCAACTGAGAGAAGGGGGGGGGTGAATCAGTTGTATACACAATTTTCACTTTTATCTCTTTAACACAGATTACTTCTTTAATGCAACTTAAAACCTAATAAATATTTTGTCTCAGTGAAAATGAATTAGTAACCATCAATCACATGAAATGGACAAAGACACAAAATATTTATGAGGAAAACCATAAAGGGAAAAACCTCTTCTTCTTCTTGTGGATGTAAAAGAAAACCCATAAAGGGAAAAATCTCTTCTTCTTCTTATGGATGTAAAGCAAGCAAGCTACTTCAGTTACATCAAATTTTGTCTGAGCAACTACTCAGATGAGGCAACTACGTCTTTATCTTCAGCATCTACTGAAAGACAACTTCTATTGCCTGAATGCAAGCTTCAACTTGAAATGAGACGGTTAGTCTCCCTAGCTCCTCCCTTCTTCCCTTTAGTACTGGCTTCAACCTGTTTCAAACACTCTTCTTAAACTGTCAATGTCCTTTTGTTAATTTCTTTCTGTGAAACAAACCTGTAACCATCAATTCCATCTTTGCCAAAACTGTTATTTTTTTCAACCAACACGCATGTTACTCAAATGAAACTCTGTTCACACTCTGTCAATGCCAAAAACTGATCAGCTCAATCTTTTCATGTTTACTCTGTTATAAACCTGGAAATCAAATCTGTAGATAAATTCATTGCAATAAATAATGACCTCAATGTATATTTGAGTTACAAATATAGCCTTTAACTATTTAATGCATATACCTTAGATATAATTGCTCAGTCAATCAAGCATTTCATACCTCTATTCTAGATCTATAATACATTTACCCCTGCGTTTTCCTTCCAGCAAATGATCAATAGAGTTCCAGGAAAAATGTGAATCAACCTCTGTATTTTTCTTCCAACAAATGATCAATAGACTTCTAGGGAAAAATGTGAATCAACCTCTGCGTTTTTCTTCCAGCAAATGATCAATAGACTTCCAGGGAAAAACGTGAATGAACCTCTGCGTTTTTCTTCCAACAAATGATCAATAGACTTCCAGGGAAAAACGTGAATGAACCTCTGCATTTTTCTACCAGCAAATGATCAATAGACTTCCAAGGAAAAACGTGAATGAACCTCTGCATTTTTCTTCCAGTTAAAAACCCATCACCGAGTTCTTGAACACACTCTGTTCTCACTATGTTTATCTTTCTCTTACCAAGATCAGAATTTTTGTCAAGAAGTGTTTACATTAGTTGTTGTAGCTGTCAAAATTAACTTTTGTCTTACTTATATGGAAAACTTCCTTAACATGTGTACATTAGTTGCTGTAGCTGTGTACATTAACTTTTGTCTTACTTATCTGGCAAACATCCTTAACATGTGAGCTTTGGTGATATAACTTATCGTGCACTTTTCCTTGCATTTTTAATTAATCCTTTGACCACCTTTTCATTGGGTTAAGTGAGTTTCTAGTCGAACTAATGCAAATCAAACTCTTACTCATAAATGCAATAATGAGAAGTTTGACATCAATGTCAATAATGGCAAACTCTGCAATCTGGCCAACACAGGTACACATGGGGAGATGATTAGTTCGGACCTCCATAGGGATAAAATCCCACCAGATGGATGTTGAGACCCCAGCCAAGGGCAGAGACAGATCAAAGGTTTGCACTAGAGAGAGAGGAGGACGTTCCACCAGGACAGCCTGGCAGGCCTGGACCCAGGGGGGTCTTTCCCTTCTCACCATGATGCAAGCCTTGAAAGGCCCATGATGTCACCCATGTGACCCATGACATCACCCAACGTTTTGGACACTTTGGAGGCAGTTGTGTGCCAAGTGGCATGTGTGGCAGGATCCAGAGGCCCAAGGAGGCCTAACTTTTTGCTCTTGGAGGCCAACATTGCCCCAAAAAGGCCTAACGCCACCCTAAAATGGCATGACGTCACCATTTATGCTTGATTTAGCGTTTTATTATGTCATTTAATGTAAAAACCAGATATTACATGTAACTATCCATGTCGGCCTTTTTGACCTAATTCTGTTCATTGAAACTATATAAATAAGGAAAAAAACCCTTGTATTTTTTATCATCCTTCACTCACACTTGTGAGGACTGAAATTTGCACCCTATCTAGGGTTACTTGGCTGAAATTTTAGGCGCACTTGTTGAGGAAGGATAAATTTGGAGTATTTTGGCAAGTTTCTTGTTGGATGTGTTCAACTAGGGTTTTGCTTGATTATTCTTGATGTATGAAAGTTAAATTTCTGCAATTCTTCTTAATTGAATGGTTATAGTTATGTTATCTTGAATTTTACATTTATATTATGAAATTGATTGTTTAAAACCCTAGGAAGACTAGCACATGTTATTGTCCTAGATTTAAAAGCCTTCACCTACTAGATCTTGTCAAGAGGCCGATTTTCTTGAAGCATTTGCTAGGGCCTTGTCATTGCAACACCCTAGTTATATTTGCTTCATCTTAGCCGTTTTTTCTTCATCATTGAGTTGAAGAGGGAGGAAATTCTACTAAGGCCTAGGGTTACCTACACCTTAGTAGCTAGTTTCCCCTGGGGTTTGATAGTTGGAGCCTTGAGTTACCAACACTCCAACTATTCATCTCTCTTGTCTTTGTCTCTCATACTATCATCATTTTCCTTCAACATTTTCTTCCATATCATTGACTCCATTTTCCCTAAAGCACTAGTCTAAGTCTTCTTATTGAGTGATAGATCAAAACAACCATCAAAACCTATACCTTGAGCTTCCTACTAACCATTTCTAACATTAGAATAGCCTAACCTACTAACATTATTGTTGTTGTTACTAAAGTAAGCTACAGCCATACATTGCAGCATTAAAATCTTCTAAAAGCAATTGAAAAGGTTGCTTAATACATTGCCTTGTTTGATTCTAATAAATGCTAGTATCATGATGTTAATGGTTGATTATTCTTAGTTATTTTGAAGCTTTTTCAAGGCACTTATTGTGAAGTATTGCCTCATAAATATTGCTGTTATAATTTTCTGTTTACTTTATCATCATCAACCAATTGCTTTATTTGAGAAATTCCATGGTTTTATGAAGCGCTAGTTAACAAGTTGTACTTGCAATATATATAGTTTATTGTTTCTTTGTTCCGGGCAGGTACACCTTGATATATTATCACTTCATTGGCTATAAACCCAAGACTTTCTGATCAGTGGTGACTTGTGAGAGGGGACCCTTTAATAGCCATTTTGACCTTGCCTTCTCAAACCCCCAGGTCATCGGGGACATCTCCCCCAGGCCTACAACCCTAAATAGAAAGAGGAATCCTATTGAGGTGACAGTGATAGGATAACCTCAAGTTATGCCAATTTTCTTTCCTTTTACCTTCCCTTCTATCAAAGTACAAATTGTGCGATAACATTTTGGCACCGTTGTCGGGGAACACTGAATCAATTCTCCTCAAGACGACACTTTTCAGTAAGCCTTTCCTCAAAAGTATTTACTTTACAAATCTTACCTGGCGACTCCTCTGAGAGTGATCCCCTCATTCCTTTGATAATTTCAAGAAAATTATCTGGCGACTTCACAAATGATGACCCATAGTGGACGTCAGTACACACTCTCTTCCACTGCTGTAATCCCTATTACCCCTACAAATCCTATTACCACTGTGAGTCCTCCTAAATGGTCTCACAAAGAAATTTTTGGCCCTTTGGACTTAACTAACACCCAAGGAGGATTACATGATCTCCCTAAAGAAGTTGATTCCTGGATACCTAAATTCTTGGGAGAAGTAGGATCTTATGGCAACTCACATTGGGATAAGTTTGATGAGGAATATGAATTTCACCAATCAGGAGAAGAAAACCTTGACACCTTCATGAGGCTTTTTGCAAGGTCACTCACCGGGAGTGCCAGAGGCTGGATTAATGATCTCCCGAATGGAAGCATCAAAACCCCTGAATATCTTGAACAAGATTTCAAGGACAGGTGGTGTAAAAAGTATGGCCTCCGTTTACTCTCAATACCTCGAAGTTTGCAAAAAAACAAACGAAGACGTTAGGAAATTCAATGATAGTTTCAACACTCTCATTAGCAAACTTCAGCCCGATTTTCTCCCAAAGAGCGTTGTTCTCCAACATTACCTTAACTCCTTTGAAGGAACTTTACAATTTACCTTCAATGATCGATTACCTACAACCCTAGAAGAAGCTCAAGATGTTGCCTGCCAGATTGAAGAGAATCTTAAGTTCCGTGGTGCCATCTATCAGGTCAATTTTTTGAACAATGATGACATCTGGGAGATAAATAAGGAAAGCATGGGAGGACTAGAGCATGACCTCCCAAAGATTCTAGAGGTAGAAAACAATATTTTCCATAGGAAATGGAGCACAAGTTTCTCAAACATGAAAGATGCCTTAAATTTTTTAAAACAACATGAACCCTCTGAGGATCTAAGTATCTCTGAAAGAATCACTTAGTTAGAAAGGTCACTATCACAAATCCAAAAGCCACTTTCTATGAGACCTCCTCAAACAATAAAATCTCATGCTCCAAGAGAACAAATTTGTCTGAACACTTTGGACCTACAAAATATTACAAGCCAAGAAAATGATCCTAAGCCCTGGTCATGCAAGAACTCCTATTTTGAACGTTATCACCCAAAGGCAACTCATGAGAAACCTAATTTTGTAGATTCCATATTCACCTTGTTCACGCCAAGTCAAATCCAAGAAAATCAAGACATGAGGAAGCCTAGGATTGGCCAAACAAATTAGAACTCAAGGGTAAAGCTTGAAGAGCCCCAGGTGTATGCTGGCAATCTACCCCAACATTTCCCAAAACCTAGCAATAATAGGACCAACCTAAGCACTAGTATGGCCTATATCTTACAAAAGGTTAAAAGGATTCGTGAAATGTTGGAAATCCCTTCTTTGACAAAGAAAATCCCAGATGACCAGCTATCGTCCGAAGAAACTTCCATGCTATTACAAACTGGTCATTTTGAGCAAAATGAGCAAATCCACTTTCAGGGACATAGTGACTACAACTCAGTAGATTCATGCTTATTTCAAGGTTGCCCACTCTTCCCTCGACAAAGGAAGACAGTATTAGTAAGGGAAAGGGTGACCAGAATATTCCTAGCAATCACGAGAACAATATTGCACTAGGTAATGACGAGGTGTTTCTTTTGAACGAAACATACATAAGGGATAGTTCTTTGATGGAACCTGTTAGCAATAATTCTTGTCATGGGCTCGAAAGCATTCGGGTCTACAAGTTGCACAGAATGCTCAAGCGCAACGAGGGAGAATCCCTGTTTTTTCCAAATAGCAAGTCAAGCGAGCGGGCAAGATGTCGTCGGCGGCGTCCAAGGTCTATTTTGCGAAGCAGATCAACGGTCGGCGGGTAATTGCAGTCAGCTGAGTCACGCCAAGTATAGCGCAAAATTTTTAAAGAGGTGAATGGTGTCAGCGGTCGGATCGGCAGAAGAGCAGATCTGGACTGTTGGTTCGGGAGCGGACGCTTGTCACGAGGTTACCCACATCGGGGACTCGGGCATCGGAGGTTGGAAGAATAAGTCATTCGACTTCACGAGCGGCGAGGTGGCGAGAAGACCAGAACCGTCCATTGAAGAGGACGCGTGTCAGAGATCGAGGGATCTCGCGAACTCAGAAGTTTGCAGGGTAAAGGCCCAAACATTTGGTACTCCAAGTCGCGAAGACGCAAGGAGCAAGAAGAGGACAGTCGTTGGATCCGGATCATAGGAGGACCGTTGGATCCGCACGTGGGATCGTGCATCGGAGTCTCGTAAGAAAATACCCAAGGAATTGGTCGCGAGGACCCGGGCCCACAGTATTGCCGAGATGATCTCAGTCGTCCATCCAGAGGGGCACGTGGTGCGCGATTAGGCTCCTCGCCTCCTCGCCCCTCGCAACTTTGAAGATTGAGGACCAACCTCCTCCCAGCCGCGAGACGTGAGGTGCCGAAAGCGCCTTTGAAGATAGGCACAAGGTCACAGCTCGTGGTCACTTGAGGAAAGGAAGGAGCTGCAGAAAGGAGGCCGAAGGTGCCGAGTTCAGTTGCAGAGAGGATCGTCACGGTCTCCGAGCGCTATCGGATCCGATCTCCATACTGTTTCTCGTCTGAAGTAAATGATGGCAAGAGCGGGTGGTTGAAACCTCATTTCATTCATTAAGTGAGGGGATGGAGGGTCTGGCAAACCATTTGCCCGAGGAAGTCCTGTGTATCGATTCCCTCAAAAATGCCATGCCGAAGTCCTCGACTAGCCGAAGGAAGTCTGAACGCGCTAGCTCGACACTTAATGGCTCAGCTACTCCCCTTGCTGGAGCCACGCGCAGATTAAGATGGCGTCTGTCATAGGCGCACGATCGTCCAGTCTGCATGCGCAGACTATCAGAAGACATGCAGACGCAATGTTATTAATGCAGTATCTTGTTTTCGCTGCTGTGTTTTGTTTTGAGTATATGTAGGCGTTTTCGCCATTTTTGTAAGGATCGATGGTTGAGCAGAGCTCCCGGTTGTAAAGTTTTAATGAAGCACTGATACTCTGGATATGTATGAACTTTTGAGACTTCTTGTCTTATGAATGCTAGTTTCTTTTACGTCTTTGTTATACTGTGTTAGAATAGCTCGGAATTGGAGGATCCAGTCGAGTTGTAGCTGTTATAGGATGATGTATGTTGGATCACTGTAATAGTTACGTTGTCTCTGATCAGTTCTAGTGATTTTCTCAGCACTGAGTGACTTGGAATTGGAGGATCCAGTCAAGTCCCTTTTTCAGTTTCTTGAGACCCTGAACCAAGAGGATCTTGTATTCAGGGTCTTTCTTCTGCAAAGTTGTTTGTTCACCTTCCTTACCAAGTCTTCCGCCTGCTCATCTTTTAATCAACCCACTGGCTGAAGTTAGATCAAGACCTCCTTCGTCCCATACATGCTAGACTCAGTCCCTGAGTTAGAGTGATATCTCCTCGAGTCTTTATCTCCATTTGATCACCCCTCTACAAACTAATCGTGACATTAAACTGATGGGTGTCGGGCTCTGCTCCTGCAAGCAATCCAGGAGTGACTTTCGACGTCAACAGAACCCCACCCCATTGTTCCGGAGCAAGAAAGAGTTACAAATTGGGGTGATTGTCCTCACGATGCATATGACATCTCTGAAGACTTGGATGATTATTATTCTACATAAGAAGATGACTATTTGATGAGGTTTAGAAGGAAAGGAGTTGGCTTCGTCAAATGGGAAGGGGATGATATCGGAACTAGTAAAACACATGAGCCAACCAAATAAAGTCTTCCTGTATTTTCCCCTGATGATTTTCCTTTCGCTTAAGAGGAAGACTTTGATCAAATACAATGGCCAAAGAAGGAAGAGTATCAACAACTCCTAAAGAAATACAAGGGCAAATAATTTGGGACTGTCAAATTGTTAAAGAAAGAAGAAAATGACATGTTGATAGCGCCATCCCAGCAAGAATTCTTCACAGCAGAACCCCACCCTCCTCCCTCAAGACAGTACACCAGGGTTGTGCAAGAAACAACCAGTTTAGAACCATGGATTACAAAGAGGGAGACACGGTATGGATGTGGCACACAAAGAAGGGAGAGCCTACTAATGTCAAGAGAAATGCACAATTTTGGCTTGGACCCTTCAGAGTTGGAAGAAAGTCAGTCAATGATGCCTACTATTTGTCTACATTGGAAGGAAGAAGGCGCCCATTACCAGTTAGCGGGCACCTCCTCAAACCCCATCAAGGGGAAGAGACTTGAATTCACAGGTAAGTACAGGTAAGTAGGTAGGCATTTTCATTAATTGTATATACCATTTGCATCTCATGCTAGAGTAGTTGTATTTCCATTTTTATACATGCTTTCTTTTATTTTTTGTATTATATATGAGCCAGGGTGATATCACCACCCCAAATGATTACTAATAGTCTTCTATTGAGATCAACCAAGTCACAGGTTATTCCATAGATGGCGAGGTTCTCATGCGCTCTACGGTGAGCACATGTCCTCAAGTTGGAGCTAGATGTTATCCCCTAGCCTAGGGATAACTAAGGAGATTATGTCTCGAGGCCCACAGGTCCTAGACATGGAGTACCAAGAGCCAGATTGACTTGAGCATGGCCCTGGAGGGCCCATCCTTATTCTTCTCCAGCGGCTCCACCTTGTCAGCAACAACAACATCCATCTCATCAGCCTGGTCCTTCAATAAAAATGGGTCTTGCTCCATGAGGTAATGAGTCTGGGTATCATGGTATGTGTCACTTTGATTTTCAAAACATTTGAATATGTGCATTTAATTCTTTTTACATCTAACGTGTGCTTGGACCTTATGCCTTTCCACTTGACCACACCCGGGGGGAATGACAGGACGCCCTAGTAAGCTGGTTCCCAAAGGTTTTGAGTTGCCATTAGAGGGGGTTCATGAAAGTTCATCGTCTCTTCCCACCATACTTACCACTTTTCATCTTTTTCCCTCTCATCCATCCCATACACTGGTCCGGGCATTGGGTTTGCCAAGCTAGCAAAGGATTGTACCTTACCTTGTGGGAAGAAGGGACTAAATTCCCAGAGGGTCAAAGTAGATGGCAAAAGATAAATAAAAAAGAATGAAACCTTCAGATGCTTCGCCCAGGGATCCCCGAGAAAGAAATAAAAGGCTTCTCAGCAAGAAATAGAGGGACCCATAAAAATAATAAATGAAGACCTAGTTGGAGGATAGGGGGTCTCATCATGAGCCAACCTATTAGGTCCATGGGCATGTAGCGGTATGACACTACCATTCAGCGGGTCACCACGCTAGGGTGGTGGCTCTTGGTGGCATAGCCAAGAGAAAGAGGGCCTCATCATGAGCCATCCTTCTCATTTCCGTGAAATTCTTGTGGGTAACGTTGTCACCACTGGTCACCACGCCAGGGCAGTGTCCCCTAACTAGTTTCTTGAAAGAAAAAGAAATAAGAATAAAAGATAAAAAGCATGAATGGGCTTGGAAACATTTGCATCCATGACAAGGTGCAACTCACCCTCT
>SNQJ01S0178245.1:0-19701 GCA_010110895.2 Picea sitchensis | reverse complement strand
TATTGTTAATATTTTATAATGTCCTTCTTAAATATTGTTAGTGTTAAATTATGGTCATTTTAAATATTGTTTATCGTTATATTAGTGGAATAGTCCTGGAATTTGTGGATGTTATGGAACCATAAGTGAGTATAGTAAGAGCATTTCTTTTCCAATCCAAAATAGAGTGTAACTCTAGTGTAGACGACATATAATAGAACTGTCATTGTTATTCTAATTGCAAGGTTATTGAATGATAGGTGGTGTCAATATAATATTAGAATTGGATTGGGTAAAGGTGCGGTCATGGGAACATCAAAGAAAATGTAAGTTTAGAGTTGGATAACCTATAGAATAGGGTGACTATGTTTTTATTTAATTGCAACTATGGTATTAAAAGGTAATGACTTTGCATGTTATCATATGCTATGGAAATTTTGGTTACTCAGGACATAAATGTAAGGCCCCTGGAACTAAGTACCATAACTTATTGGGGTTCAGTAAATGGGAATGTACTATCAATTAAAGTTGCGTGGTAATGGACGACATTTAATTAGGATGTCTATTATTAAATTTACAATATGCTCATGTTAAAGCTAGCGTTCAAGTATGGCAATTGTGGTAAAGATAAGGTAGTTCAATGAAGGGATTATTGTTAGGTTATTTGATTTTAACTATGCAATGGTGTTTTCATCGTGGTAAGGATATGGTAGAGTTCATGTGTTGGATTATTGTTAGGTTAGTTGATCTAAGTTATACCATGGGTTGTCATAATGAAAAGTTAATATATTTGTATTTTTATGGAGGTCACCTATTGATGAAGGTGCCTGTTATTGCGCAAAGTCAAGGTGATATAAATTTAATGCGTCTATTAGTTCATGATAACGGAGTTGTAAGGTCTATTGTTGAGGACGAACTTACATGTTGGAATGTTATTGAATTAAGCACAATAGAATTATTCTGAGTTAGTAAGGGAAGGGTGTTGTTCTTAAATTTAATGTGGTACTGGGTTGGTAAAATTTCCGTGTGCTTGGTCTGCTTGTGTCGGGCGGAATGTAGACACCTCCATGTTCCTCAGAACAGTCGCCAACCCTGAGACGTTAAATGGTTAAAATCGATGGGAACCTGGGCTTGAGCGTTGCTTGTGTGTCTTGGAGGTCCTAACCACTGCAGGGTAGGACGACGGGTAGTCAGTTCTACTTATCGTCGTGTGATCGTCGTTATGCATGCAGTTACTTGTCATGCGTCATTGTTGTCTTTTTATGTTCATAGTGGTTGCGTCTTGTTGGTCGTTGAGTGGCGACGTTGAGTCTAGAGTGTCTGTTACTTCTACACGCGCGCACACACCTTAAACCCCAAAAAAAAAATTGCACCTGTTATCAGAGTTGTTGTGTGGTGACGTAGAGTCTAGAGTGTCTGCTACTTCTACACAAGACACACCTTAAACACAAAAAAAATTGCACCAAGCATTCTCCTCCTGAGTTGTTTGTCTAACGAGGGAGTTCTGCTTACGATCCGATGAAGTATATGAACCATTGATATTTCCAAACATATCCACTTTTATATTCTTGTAATGAATAATATCCAAACAAAGTTTGGATAAAAAAAAATATAAAAAAAAAAAAAAAAAAAAAAAATTTTGTTGATTTTAAAACCATTATAACTTCACTCTCTTGGACTCGCTTTTGACTTATTTTTTGAAAATTGATATTTTCCCAAGAGGAATCCAAATATCCAATTTGTTTCTGAATTTTTTCTCATAAAATATCATACTGAGTCTTTATGTATGCCACTCTTTTTGTCTCCGAGATGCATGCATTAAGATGGAAAAGTGTTTGCATGTGATTCATGAGATGCATGCCATATATTCCACATGAAATTCAGAAACCAAATCTGAAAGGGAGCAGACATCTTCAATTAATGGAACACAAATTTGTGCAAATACTTTTGTAGAAGACTCTTCATATAAGAGGCTTGATCTTCTGACAGTTTCTCTTCTAGATATATTTGTTCAACCTCCTACATGAAGTCTTCACAATCTTCTTTATTCCTAATAAAACATCCAATATAGTCCATAATTCATTTGGATTTTAATCTTGTGATACATCATATACTTGGTGGAGAATTCTCGAGAAATAGACATGAAGATAAAAACTATGCATTACATATCTTGTCTATTGAGAAAGCCATTTTTCTCATCAAAAGAATCAATATCTACTTCCATTTCATTGTATAAGCATCTACTGAGAAAATTAGAATATTTTGGCTTCAATTCAAATATTTATGATGCTGAGAAGTATTAATTATGAGTAAACATATATTCCATTTTTTTGTCTTCAATCTTTTGTACCTCTAAAAATAATTTGGTGTAGTTTTGCTTAGAAGAATCCATCCATCAATTATGATACCATGTAAATGTGTTGAACTCACACATAATAGATCTAGCTAGAAAATACCACACACATTTGTAGAGAGAAATTGAGAAAGAAGAAGCAAGAGAGAAAAGAATGGAAGAATTATCACATTAGTATTCCACACTCAAAGAGGAATAATTTACATGTCAGATATATGATACATGAGTAACTAATGAGACATAGTGGTGGTCTAGAGGGATATAGACACACACCAGCTATGGGAGGAACTACCACCTAGTCTATATCTCTCTGTGCAAGCACAGGAGGAATCACATAGTTGAGTTAACTATCAACTAGTCTTCACCAACCTGACTGAACAGAGAGTAGTGAGATTTTAACTTAGTGAAAAGGGTAATGCACCAACCGTGATGATCCCAAGGAAAGTGTATTTACTGGTGATGATCCCAATGTTGCATGGTGACAAACCAATGCAAACAATTAAACTCAACTCAACTAGTCAACTAAAGTGTCAATTGAAAGAATATTCTCCAGAATATTCTCCCTAAAATATAGGAGACTAGATAACCACTAATTATGAACAATAAATAAGGAAAAACCTTTGGAAAAATAAATCGAGGGTGTGTGTGAAGTACACCCAACAAGGGGAACTAACTAACTAAGGTGTAGGTAACCTAGGCCTTAGTAGATTTCCTCTTTAACTCAATGATGAAGCAAAAATGACTAAGAAGCAAAGAAAACCAGGGTGTTGCAATGGCAAGGACCTATGAAATGCTTCAAGAAAATCGACCTCTTGACAAGATCTAGTAGGAGAAGGCTTTTAAAGCTAGGACAACAAACATATGCTAGTCTTCCCAGGGTTTAAACAAGCAATTTCATAATCTCAATGTAATGCAAGATAAAATGAATATAACCATTCAATTAATAAGAATTTGCATAAATTTCACTTACATACATCAAGAATCATCAAGTAAAACCCTAGTTGAACATATCCACCAAGAAACTTTCCAAATACTCCAAATTTAGCCTTCCTCGAATAAATGCACTCTAAAATTTCAGCCAAGTAAGCCTTGATAGGTTTAAATTCTTAGTCCTCACAAGTGAGTGAAAGATGATGAATAATACAAGGGTTAAAACCCTTATTTATACAACATCAATGACCGCACTAGGTGTGCCATTTACATGGACACATATTATCCATTTTACATTAAATGTCACAATAAACCCTAAATCAATTTATAAAGATGATGTCATGCCCTTTAGGGTGACGTTAGGTCTTTCTAGGGCGCTGGCCTCCTGAAGAAAGACGTTAGCCCCTCTTGGGCCTCTAGATCCTTGCCACACATGCCACTTGGCACCCAACTACCTACAAAGTATCCAAACGCTATGATGTCATGGGCCTTCCAAGGCCTACATCATGATGAAAGGGGAAAGACCCCCCGGTCCAAGCCTACCAAAGTTGTCCCTGTGGAACGCCCTCCTATGCAAATCCCCGATCTGCCTTTCACTCTCTAGTTAGCCCCCAACATCCATCCGTGGATTTCATCCCCGTGGAGGTCCTAACTAATCATCTCCCCATGTGTACCTATCCATCTGGGTGTGGCCCCTCAAACATCAAAAATTTTCCCTCCATGGGATTATTAGTCACAAGGATCATAGCACAAGTCAATCACATCTAATAATCAAGCTATTTAAACATGTGCATAAAACCCCCTACCCAACAAGTGCTCAAAGATGTTATGCTATTCTATAAGCCAAGTTTGGAGATGCTAGACATCCTATTGGGCTAGTGCCATTGGATGTGGGATATTCTCAGGTGAATACAAATCCAAGCCATGTGAGTGGATGAGGTGGTAAGGATGTCTAGGAAAATGTAAAGGATAATGTGAAATGTATGGTTTAATTGCGGGTTCCTATGAAGAGGGTGAGTTGTGACCGTCATGGATGAAACTTTTCCAAGCCCATCCATTCCTTTATCTTTTATTCTTATTGATTTTTCTTTCAAGAGTGATATTTAGGGACATTTCTTGATCGCCGCGGACTGGGCAGACAATGCTACCCACAAGCATTTTACGGAAATAAGAAGGTTGGCTCACGATGAGACCCCCTTCTCTTGGCTATGCTACCAAGAGCCACTAATTCTATGCAGGACCATATGAATATAGTGTCATACCGACATATTCCCATGGACCTAATAGGTTGATTCGTGATGAGACACTCTATCCTCTAACTAGGTCTTCATTTTTATTTTATTATGGGTCCCTCTGCTTCTTGCTAAGAAGCCTTTTTATTGCTTTCTTCGGTGATCCCCGGGTGAATCATCTCAAGGTTTACCTTTTGATTTTATATTTTATAGCTACTTTTACTGTCCTTTAGCCCCTTCTTTCCATTGTGGTAAGGTACAAACCTTTGCTAGTTTGTCCAACCCAAATCCTAGACCGCTGTATGGGATGGATGAGCAGGAAAATATGAAAAGTGGTAAGTATGGTGGAATGGGTGATGATCTTTCATTAACCCCCCCAGTGGAAACTCAAACCTATGGGAACTAAATTATTAGGGCATCATGTCATTCCCCCGTGGTCAAGTGGAAATGCATAAGGTCCAAGAACATGTTAGAAACAAAAGAATTAAATTCATTATATTCAATTTTTTTTGAGAATCACGTTGAGACATACTATGATACATGGACTCATTACTCATGGAGCAAGACCCATTTCTACTGAATGACTAGGTTGATGAGATGGATGTTGTTTTTGCTATCAAGGTGGAGGCATTGAAGAAGAAAAAATGGGTCTCCAAGGCCAAGCTCGTTGATCTTACTGACATCTATGTCCATGACCTCAAATTTGAGACATAATCTCCTCATTTATACCTAGGCTAAAGGATAACAGTACTCAAATCAACAGTGGTTAAACAATAAAAATACTTATAATTTAATTGAGTGATTATTCCAAAATCCAAACATATAGGAAGATGATCAAATGGGTTTATTATTAAACCTTAACAATAAGTGAAATGACTTCAAAACAACAATCAACAACTCAGGTTGTGTATACAATGTACCAGCAAGATAATGATGATTAGATTGAAAAATGCATGAGTAAAACAACAATGAAAAATTACATCATACATACAATCAAAGTTTAGGTGACAAGCTAGTTAAGGTGACAAATCATCATCATAATCATTCATTTCCACCTCGTGATCAATCTTGATCACTCTTGTGTGCATCTTCTTGATTTTCTTCATCATCCTCATATGTGACATGCAATAAATTCTCTCTCCCAATCTCTTCATTGGTAATCAAAGCCTCTTCTTCAATCACTCTATCATCATCTTCAACCACTTCTTTGAATGTTTCTTGTAAATTATCGACATATTTCCCATCAAGTATTATATTGAAAACTTCCATGAATTTTCATTTCGAAAGAGACTATGTTTGAATGACATACAACCATATTTGACTTCTTATATCATCAAATAGAAATGACATTACTTCTAAGAGGGGATACATATGACTCATCCATATTTGATAAAAATTGTTGTGTATTTGCACGTACAAATACATACTCATCATGTTCTACTATGGATGGTTTGACCCACTTACATTTTAAAAATACAAGACTATTTTCACCATAATCAACTTGAATAATTTCTTGGATTAATCCAACATGAAATTTATTTTTGGTTTCATGAAGAAATTCATCACTAATAACACAATCACAATTTGACTTTCCTTTGTCCTTTTCTTCCACAGTATAACATAGGCCCACCATAGGCCCACATAGGCCCGCAATTTTCCTTTCCTCTTAAATGACTACCATAGGCCCACATTCCACTAAACTTTATAATCCCTATATGTGGAAGTTGTGAAAGCTCACTTTCCTCCATTGTTATATCTTGACCTTCTTCTTTTACATCATTGTCTCAAGATTAGCAATGCATTCTCAAATTTTGGAAAATAATCACTTCATTCAAATCATGATGTCTATGCTTTTGAGGTCAATGTTGCATCCATGATTGATTATTTTCTTCATATTTCCTACATGGAATATGAATGTATAATATAATAGGATTAATAATATAAATCTGTAATGCAATTGAATCAATAAATTATCGTGTAAAAAATATTTTCACCTACGCCACTTATCAAATGAGGATGTGTTTTGAATAACATAGGCATGTATCACACTTGTTTCTTCATGTGATAGCTTAAATATCCTTCCATTTCCTTCTAATACTTCACCTACGACTCTCTCATATTTGTCATCATCTCATACATGTCGATTGACACTTTTAAAATTCTTCATATATTCTATGCAAAATCATATGGCCTCTTGCATTGAATATCCCTCAGACATGCTACCTTCTAGTTTTTACCTAGCACTTAACCACTTTTTTTCAAAATATTCATATATATCTCTATAGGATACATCCATATAGTTCTTACTGGGCCACAATGCTCTAGTTTATATTCAATATGTATCAAAAGATGCATCGAAATGCTAAATAATGTTGGTGGAAATTCACGTTCCAACAAACAAAGGACTTAACAACCTCCTTCCTCAAACTATCAAAGTTTGAAGGATATAATACATTTAAACTCATTCTCTTTAATATTAGGCCCAACCTTATAATTTCCAATTTTGGTCCCTTTACCAAACTTTATATATTGACCACAATAGGTAAAATATTCTTGATTATGACATGATAGTCATGGGTCTCGAGGCCTCTTAAGCTATTCATGTTAGTTTTCCTTATGATATTACTACTTACATATCCAAAGGGAAAGCGAGTCTAAGACATCAAATTTAAGAATTGAGCATGTTGTTCCTTTGTCCACACATAAGGAGCACTAGGTTTTCTATATTTTCATCGGGCCAATAATGCCGGGTGGAAATTAATGTTCCAATAGACAAAGGACTTTAACAACCTCCTTCCTCAAACTATCAAAGTTTGAAGGATATAATACATGTAAACTAATTCTATTTAATATTAGGCCCAACTCATAATTTCCAATCTTGGTCCATTTTCCAAACTTTATATATTGACCACAATAGGTAAAATATTCTAGATTATGACATGATAGTCATGGTCTTGAGGCCTCTAAACTATTCATGTTAGTTTGTCTTATGATATTACTACTTACATATCCAGTGGGAAAGCGAGTCCGAGACATCAACTTTAAGAATTGCGCACATTGTTCCTTTGTACGCACATAAGGAGCACTAGGTTTTCTTACTGGGCCACAATGCTCTAGTTTATATTCAATATGTATCAAAAGATGCATCGAAATGCTAAATAATGTTGGTGGAAATTCACGTTCCAATAGACAAAGGACTTCAACAAGCTCCTACTTCAAACTATCAAAGTTTGAAGGATGTAATACATGTAAACTCATTCTCTTTAATATTAGGCCCAACCTTATAATTTCCAATTTTGGTCCCTTTACCAAACTTTATATATTGACCACAATAGGTAAAATATTCATGATTATGACATGATAGTCAAGGGTCTTGAGGCCTCTTAAACTATTCATGTTAGTTTGTCTTATGATATTACTACTTACATCCCGCTTCCGGCGCACCTACCAAACTTATTCTTGAGGACACTTGCTCATGGCGATCTCGATTTATGATGATAAAACCGTTTTCATTGGATGCATTGCCATATGACGGTGGATGATTTCACTACTATGATATAGACAAAAGCCGACTCGCTGAGGTGCGTGGTGGTTTCGGACAATCGAGGATGCAGAGGTATCGTAGAACTCTTGGACCTCGATTGAGTCGTGAGTGGGGGCATTTGAGCTCTTTTATGATGATATTGTTTCATTTTGATGATGTACTATTGATGATATGATATGTTGTCGTATTATGATTTGACATGATTCGTTGATGATGCTGGCCGACGATAGCTTGCCGACCGTGTTCACACATAAGGGAGCAAGGCCACACACGAGATCCGAGAGTTGAGGGAGAGGTGTGACAACAACCGCCACGTTCTACTAGCACTTCCGGCTGCGGGTTCGAATCAGGTTGGTCGACACCTAGTTCGAGGATTCACGATGCCGCGGAGGACCGTGATCACACAGCCGCCACGATGATTCTAACAAGCGGCCTTATTCCTTGTGAGCCCCAATCTCCCACGATTCACCGGGCGATGTTGACTCCGTGGGCTCTTTAGGAGTCTACCAACTGTCAACCCGAAAGTGGCACCCTCGAGCACGTGCATCCCGGCACGCCGCTAAAGAATTGGTTAAGTCCGGGCGAGTGGCACCCTTGGAGCACGCGGTAAGGCCCCGGCGTTAACAACAATACGCTGATAGAAGCGACGAGGCCAGTGGCACCCTTTGAGCCCTCAGAGGCCCCGGCGGGCACGCCGCTGAGAATGATGCTGAGACGTTCTAGTTGACCGTGGAGACCTTAGCACCGATAGCTACAAATTATTACAAACCTCCCCTTAATTAAATTGTCTCCCTGTCAAATCGAACCTAGATTTAAAAGTCTCTAAGATAAACCGATCAACCCAAGGAAGATCCTCCAAAATTAAACCTAGGGATTAAACTAAACACCCACCTAGGAATTGCTTAAAGACGCCCTTAAAGTAATATAAGTAAAACTGTCGAACTCCATGGTATTTTAATTTATAAAGAGGACTTAAAATTTTAAGTCCTCTTTATAAATTAAAAACAAGGATTTAATTAAATAAGTAAATGATTCATAAAATAAAATATTGTCTCTATTAAAAAAAGAATTTTAAGAGAATTATCTTGGAGGGTTTAAATGCACCTATTATAATAATTAATACCGAAAATGGAAAGGGAGAATAAAAGAAAAGTTTTAAAATGAAATAAATAAAAGTGGGAAGAGAAAATAAAGAAGAAAAAAGATGACAAATAAAATAAAATGAAAATATGGAACTTAAATGAAAGGAAACTTAGATTTTGGAAAGTAAGGGACATTGGGGAAAAAAGTTTAAAAGAATCTTCATTTAAGTACTTACCAATTTCAGAAACATCATTTAGGAAAAGAGAATAAAAGCAAGGTAAGAGAATCTAGGAACCCTAAGTGAGATTTAAGGAGAGATTTTTGGGGTGTGAGGAAATCTCTAGATTTTTATTTAATAAACATGAATTAATTATTGGAGAACCCTAGGGTGAGCACACTTTGACGATGGAGATTGTTCAAGAGGATTTTCATTAAAAAATTAATTAATCACCAATTAAGAAAGTAGGTGAGTCTCTTGTGGTTATAAAAGAAAGGGAAAGCAATGAAGAAGGGGATTGGTAGAGCTTAACGCTATCACGAATTCCAGGGCTGACGGATTATCTTGTGTGGAGTTGCGTGTAACTCACCGATTTTGGTAGCTCAACAGGAGGCGAAATGGGAGACGCCATATTTATCTTTCCTGTTCTTGTGGCCCCTTTATGCCTCTGGGGCTTATGGGGAGTTATACTCATGGCTTATCGGAGGTACCGGTGAGCATTCCATGGTTGGCAAGCATGAAGCAGCGAGGAGCTACAGGACGCCAAGGCAAGAGCTCGATCGCCTCCGGTTGCCAGTGGTAACGGTGATGAAATTACTTCAAAGAGAATGTAAGGGTAATGGTTGGCTTAACTAATTAGCTTATTATTCGAACTGCAATTACTTTCTTTTTATTTTCATCAATTTGGATGGTGTAAGTTTTATTGATGCGCAGGACTGTGTAAATCTTTATTGTACAACCTTCAGAGTTCCTGCACCCAGAGTGATTGTTTTCTGAAATAAAAAAATTAAAGCCCCCCGCAGACCTTCAAGAAATTCATGGTCAAACAGACATCAATCCCCGCATTTTCACTGATTTAAAAAAAAGGCAACCAACTTGTAGAGTCCCGACACTACTGGTGTTAAATTTTATATGTCAGCAGAAGGTAAATCCCTGTGTTTCAGTGGTAATTCATCGATCTGGTCGAATTTGTCTGCTGGCCTACGATCTTTAATAAAGGGGACCCATCATTGAGAGTTGGGCGAAATTATCTCCTTTCGCCATCGAAAAATAAATACATAAATAAATTATTAACTTCTTCTTCTCTCGTAGCACCGACTAGAATCACGCTGTAAGGTCACCGCTTAAATCAACTCACTAATGCCCTTTGGAACGGATTGATCAAGAACTCCGAATGAAATTTTCTCACCCCAATCCTAACGCTTTAAAGAAAAAAAAAAAAAGAGAATGGCCGGCTTTTTCTTCCGAAGTTCGATGAAATGATTAACGGTGGATCACAAATCGGGCGATAGACCCCATGTTCCGTCTGCCATGATCAAATCATTACTACCAAGCTTCCATTTAAAACCGCACCACCCGATTTAGTCATGAAAACCATAAACGCTCCACTTTATCCACGCCACCGCCCACATTGACCAACAACTCCTTACTCTAGATGATTTTATTGCATCACCCAAACGCCATCGTTAACACGCCCACCCTCCAAGTAGCAGAAAACGGCGAACTCGGAAAGCTCGCGAATCGTGCTGTGCTTCGACCGATCCAATTTACCTTCACTAATCCTTCTTCTCCTGCATGGAATTTTCAGTGGACTCGTACTTTTAGATTTCAGCTTGTGGTTCGTGACATTTTTAGCGTGATATGCCCTGCTATGTTGGAGTTATTTTCCTGGATTTAAAAGCGTATAGCGGACGGGTGTTCAAAGGTCATCAAACTCAAGATCTACAACAACCCTAATTTCCTCCTATATTCCCCAAGACTCACATGATGTGTGGGTCCTTGTCCTCGTACCTGACCGTGGTTCCAGCCGCGTTGATTATTCCACCTGCACTAAATCCAAACAGAAGTATCCGAGGTAGATATAAAGACAGAAAACTTGTATTTATGCCATGAAGGATTTAGTTTAAAACGTTTTAGCTTGATTCGGTTCCACAAGGCTGCGCTCGATTTTTGGGAACTTAGACAGCGCGGGTGTAACTGTCGACCACCTATCTGACAGAAGTTGGGATCCCTGGTAATTACACGCAAGGATATCCGGAGGTGGCCAGGTTGCCATTACGAATTGGTAGTATCTTTGTACGTTGTCGCCACCCAAGTAGGCTTTGTGAAGTTCATCCTTTATTCCGGTCCTTAATTTTTGATGTCTTTGATTATCGGCTTTATTGGGGATATTTTCGCCATTATCAATTTGTCCCTAAATTACAATCATTCTAAAATCTTATTATATTATAGTTTTCCAATTCTAACGGACGTAAACTGTTAGTTCCCAATTGGTGTCACCTAACCCGGAGGTAATGCTATATTGGTATCCGTCACTGATGGTGATCCTTAATTATGGTCATTGGTGACAGTGAACAGATTGTCATAACGCATTTTCGCCCTTTTTATTGGCAATTTAAGTTTTAATATTATAATTTGCCATCCTTAAAATTTGGATGCATATGGTTATTTTTCATTTGGTGTTCCTATAATTATGGAGGTGTCTCTATGCTTGATATCCGTAATGAAGTGTTACCTTTAATTTGTGGTCATTATTTAATACTGATAGTTGGCCAGTCCCAATTAATTCCCTTCCAAGTGTTGTCTTGCTAATTTTTAGAAATTTAAGGATGGCCCTTTTTTTAAATTTTAAATTTGGAGATGTTTTAGAGTTACTCTTATTTATGATGTAAATCTAATAACTCATTGAGGTCACCTTATTCTGATGTAATTTTACTTGTTGACCTTTTAAATTAAGGGTGGTCTTGACCCTTACCTTTTGCAATGGAGGTAGGTTGTCAATTCAAATTATTATCCTCTTAACTAGTGACAACTTAATAGGGTTCTTTTACACTTTGCCCTTTTAAAATTATGTGATGTTATTGTCGATTATCGGTATACTCGACGTTACTTATTATGAGGTTATCATTAAAATATTAAGCATGGTTAAATTGTTAATATGTTGTCAATTGTATTAGTTGTTGTTGCTAATGTCTTGGTAATATATTGTTAAAAGGGGAAGGTCAATTTAGTGCTAATAGATAGCATGAAATTTTCCTTATGAAGTTACTGGCCATTGATGTATTAGATTAATTTATAATTATCATGGTTGTGTTCTTATGCATTGACGCTGGGTCATGTGGTTATGTTCCATGGCGAGGTTGGCTATAATTATGAAGGAGCTGATGTTACCTCCTTATTCATTGCTATCTTTAGATTATTGTTATTTGATCATTGATAGTTGATATATATCCAATGTAGCCCTTTAACCCTTGTCAATTTTTATTCTTCTAGACTCCACTTTACCTATAATGTATGTGTCTGTTTCATTTAAATTTGCCTATCAAGATTATGTGCTACTTATTCTTACTTGGGTTTCCCTTCTTAAGGTATAATCCTTCCTATTCTCAAAGAATGGTTGTATGGCAGTAAAATACTTGATCCTTGTTTTTGATGTTTACTAGAGCATCATGCTAACTCTCTAAATGTTTTATATATCGCTGATTAAACCAAGATGATATAGTGTTATTTCAACTAGGAGGTCACCTTGAATTAAATAGTAATTTTTCTTACCTTTTAGCGTTAGGGTTATAATGACATGGCCCGAGGGTTCCTCGTGTTGGAATTAAATGGTTTCATCTAGAGAAGGTTATTAGATTTGTGGTTGCAACATATAGGAGCTTGCGCAACTGTAAAAGTCATGGTCCAGATTGGGTGATAAATGGTAGATAGATAATGTTCCCGACAGTGATATTGTAACCCTTAAATCTTGATTAATTGACTGGTGCGGCGACACTCAATTACTAGCCGCACTTACCCATGGTTTAATAGGATGGTTGTGCCGATGGACAACGTCGATCTTGAGGTCGCTGTCCAAACTGTCACGCGTCACCGTAAGGGGCAATTTTTTGGGTTCTTCTTATTTGTTGTACTTAATTGTGGTCAGCTGATTAGTGTGGTGCCCAAGCGATGTAGACACTTCCATGTTCATCGTATCGCCACCAGACCTGCAGTAAATGGTTAAAGACGATGGGAACCCGCTTGAGCGCTGATTATGTGTCTTGAAGGTACTAACCATTGCAGGGTAAGAAGGGCGGAGGTCGGCCAGATGTAGTGGTCGGCTTACTCGCTAAGTGTTCGCTGTGCACCTCTCCGCCAGGGTCAGTCGGATAGTTCTCATGAGATGCTCGCCGCTCTTAGCCGAACCCGTTGAGTCTTGTCGTATTCGAGTGGCCTTGTAGAGTTAAGCATGATGTTACTTCCACACACGCTACCACACCGAACACAAAAAAAAAAAAAATTTTTGCACTCCTCGTGATACTAGAATAGCGTCGTAACGAGCGGTTCGTTACATATGGTATCGTGATGGTACGCACTCCGCTGACTTGGGATTCACTTCACGGGTTCCGCTGACATGATAGGGGTATTGATTGTTATGTTGCCGATTGAGCTGCGGTCTCGCGTGCGTAATCATGGTTAGAGGACGCCATGAGGCGACGTGACCGGTGCTAGGGGAGGAGGCGCGACGCCTCCGTAGCATCCACGCCTGAGGGGTCTTAACCGTGAGTAACAGCGTGTCCTTGGACAGGAGCAATTCGCAGTTGTCGATGTTGTGGGATGATGAGATCCTTCCAAAGGACGTCAGAGGCATTGATAAACTTCCTGGATCGAGATAAGGGAAGAGCATATGTACCGAATGAGGTTTTATAGCATGCTCCAGCTGGTAGTAGTAGCATACATCGAGAACTCGAGAAGGTGAAATTTCCGAGTTCTTGGGTGCCACGGATGCGAGCCGCCGAGGCATGGTTGGAGAATATGGCGATGTGCCGCGCACTTCGCCACTATACTCCAACATGAAGGTCCGCATATGGGTCTTCCAGCCTAAAGGAGCTTCTTCTATGGTGGAAGACGCTTCGGCCGCAGCTGAACACGGGCCGCTGAAGACGCGGTCATGGAACCGCCGTTTCGGTGAACGGTTCCGGAGATATCTTTCTCGAGGAATTCATCGAAGCCGTCACCACGAGTTCAACGCATTACTTATTGCGGATACGCATGCCCGGCACGGCACGCTTTTATGAGCTATTTCCGTATGTTCCACATATCAACACCGAGAAGCTCAAGGTCAACAACTGTTTGGTTTAACGCGCCTGGCGCGGCAAAGGTTAGGATCCTCATGCTCAAACCCGTACCCACGCCGCCCAAAGGCCCTTACAGCAGGAAGAGCTAAATAAAGTGGGGACGGCACTGTGACTCTCGCGACCTGCTAGCTGTGACAGGTTCATCCGGGTACGCCGCAGCGAATCCGGACGCCACGAGGGACTTCATGCCACAGCAGCGAAATTGCCGCCGGCAAAGAAATAGCTTCAGACCGCTCGCCAGAATCGCACTGTGTATCGTGCCACGGCCATTCTACTGCGCACCGTGACTACCGGGCCGGGTTAAGGTGTTGACGGTGGGGAGCCACACTACCGCCAGGGATTGTCCTGGCGGAGAGGGCCGAAAGGCCCTGGACGTACCGACCAGCCTACAAGTGGAGATATGCGCCCATCTGCTCACGAGCTGCTATCAACCGCTGTGCGAGCACCGGGCCCAGTACCGACCACAGTGTAGGATGAGGGAGCGCTCACGGCGAGCCGGTCCGCATTCTAGATCATCGCTCGGCTGCCACGACGTTTAACGGTAGACCAAAGTCAAGGTCCAAAGGACAGCTTATAGTCCGCACTCTGCGGACTGGAGGACGATATGATATGCTTCAGCTTCCATTTTGCTTGGATAGTTAGACTCTCGACATCAGTGGGCATTTATGATTTTGTGGTACATTTATTTCGGTATTTATATCGAGAAACTTCGGGATCTAAGTTTAGACCAAGAGGGTGTATAACATCCGCCCGGCGCACTCTTCAACTTATCTTTGAGGACACTTGCTCGCAAGATCCGGATTTATATGATGATAAAACTGCTCTTCATTTTGGATGCATTGGGTTATATGACGGGATGATTTCACTACTATGATATAGACAAAAGGCCGACTCAGCTGCTTGGAGTGTGCGTGGTTTCGACCGAGGATGCAGAGGGTACGCAGAGAATAACCCCTGGACCGGATTGAGTCAGGGAGTGAGGTATTTGAGTTGTTTCTTTTATGATGATATTGTTTCATTTTTGATGATGTACTATTGATGATATGATATGTTGGTTACATGATTTGACATGATGGTTGATGATGCAGCCGACGATACTTCGTCAATCGTGTCACATATGGAGTAAAGGCCACACGCAGATCAGAGGAGTTGAGGGAGAGGTGTGGACAACAAACCGCCACGTACTTACTAGCATCTTCACGTGGTTCTAACCGTAGGTTAACGCATTACCTAGTTCGAGGGACGATGGCGTCGCGGAGGACATCAAGCGACACCGCCACGATGATTCTAAGGGGCGCCAGCACAAGGGCGGGGCCTTATTCCTTAGAGCCCTTAGTCTCCACAAGATTCACCTGGCAGAGCGTTGACCTGTGGCCTAGAGTCTACCAATCATCAACCCAAATGAAAGTGGCACTTTGAGCACGGGTGCATCCCAAGGCACGTCAAGAAAGAATTACAGTCCGCTGGCACCCTTGGAGCACGGGTGCGTCCCCGGCGGGCACCGCCACGATAGATGATCGAGGCGAAGTGGCACCCTTGACCAGAAAGGCCCCGGCGGGGCACGCCGCTGAGAATGATGTTGATACAGCCTAGTTGACCGTGAGACTTAGCACCTGATAATTTATTACAAACCGCCTCCCTTAGTTAAATTGTCTCCCTGGTCAAATCGAACCTAGATTTAAAAGTCTCTAAGATAAATCGATCAACCCTAAGGAAGATCCTCCAAATTAAAACCTAGGGATTAAACTAAACACCCACCTAGGAATTGCTTAAAGACGCCTTAAAAGTAATAAGGGGGTAAACTTATGCTGAACCCATGGTATTTTAATTTATAAAGAGAACTTAAAATTCTAAGGAGGAAGTATTAAAAACAAGGATTTAATTAAATAAGTAAATGATTCATAAAATAAAAAATATTGTCTCTATTAAAAAGAATTTTAAGAGAATTTATCTTGGAGGGTTTAACAAAAATTTTATTATAATAATTAATAATTTAAAATGGAAAAGGAGAATAAAAGAAAAGTTTTAAAATGAAATAAATAAAAGTGGGAAGAGAAAATAAAAGAAGAAAAAGATGAATAAATAAATAAAATGAAAATATGGAAACTTAAATGAAAGGAAACTTAGATTTTGGAAAAGTATGGGACATTGGGAAAAAGTTTAAAAAGAACAATCTTCATTTAAGTACTTACCAATTTCAAAACATCATTTAGGAAAGAGAATAAAAGCAAGGTAAGGAATCTAGGAACCCTAGGGAGAGATTTAAGGAGAGATTTGGGGGTGTGAGGAAATATAGATTTTTAATTAATAAACACGAATTAATTTTTGGAGAACCCTAGGGGTGAGCCACACTTGGACGATGGAGATTGTTCAAGAGATTTTCATTAAAAATTAATTAATCACTAATTAAGAAAGTAGGTGAGTTCCCTTGTGGTTATAAAAAGAAAGGGAAAGCAATGCGAAGATGGAGATCGGGTGAGCTTTAACGCTATCGCCGAATTTGTGGTTGACTGATTATCTTGTGGAGTTGGGTGTAACTCACCTGTGATTTTGAGTGGTAGCTCAACCGTGCGGAGGCGAAATGAGACGCTTAGCCATCTTCCGTTCTTGTGTGGCCCCTTTGGCGCTCCTCGGGGCTTAAGGGGAAGCGTAGATACCTCGTGGTTTGGTCAGAGGTCGGTGAGCATTCCACGTTGGCGCGGTGAAGGGCCGAGAGGAGCGACGCCGGGCGCGGATTCCCGACGCTCCGGCTGGCGAAAGTGGCAACGGCATGAACATCTGCGAGAGTAGAATGCATGGTAATGGCTGGAGAATCTAATTAGCGTTATTATTCAACTGTAATATTTTCTTTATTTTCACTAATTTGGATGGTAAGTTTTATTGATGCGCAGGACTGTGTAAATCTTTATTGTACAACCTTCAGAGTTCCCGCACCCGTGAGTGATTGTTTTCTCAAATAAAAAAAATTAAAGCCTCGCGACCTTCAGTAAATTCATATTCCAAACAGACATCAATCCCTCAGATTTTCAATTGATTTAAAAAAAAAAAAAAGGGGCAACCAATCCTAGAGTCCCGACACTACTGGTGTTAAATTTCATATGTCAGCAGAAGGTAAATCCCTGTGTTTCAGTGGTAATTCATCGATCTGGTCGAATTTGTCTGCTGGCCTACGATCTTTAATAAAGGGGACCCATCATTGAGAGTTGGGCGAAATTATCTCCTTTCACATCAAAAAATAAATACATAACAAATTTATTAACTTCTTTCATCTTCCGGGTAGCACTCGACTATAGACCATTAAAGGTTATCACCGCTTAACCAACCGACCAATGCCCTTGGAAACGGATTTCGATCAAGAATCAGAATGAAATTTTCTCACCCTAATCCTTAACGCTTTAAAGAAAAAAAAAAGAATGGCCGCTCTTTTCCGAAATATTTAGCCGATTAGGGGGTCGGTGGACTGGGTTGCACCGGCGATAGACCCATGTTCGCTCCGCTTTCAAGTGATCTAAATCATTACTACCAAGTCGCATTTAAAACCCGCAATCTCACCCGATTTAGTCGATGAAAACTATAAACGCTCTAATTTATCTACGCCGCTTCATCACCACATTTCGGACTCTACCACCTCCTTTACTCTAGATGATTTATTGCATCACCCAGCAGTAAAACGCTTCATCGCTAACACGGCCCATCTCCAAGTATGTGAAAACGAAGAATCCCGAAAGTTCGCGAATCGCTGCTTCGACCGATCCACCTTCACTAATCCTTCTCCTGCATGAATTTTCGTGACCCCGCACTTTAGATAGCTGCCAGTAGTTCGATTTTTGGCGCGTGATAGCGCCCGCCATGTTGGAGTTATTTTCCGGATTTAAAAGAAGCGCGACGGGTAAGTCTTAAAGGTCAAAACTGCATCTACAAAGAACTACTCTAATTTCCTCCTATATTCCGCTTCGCCAGCGATGTAGGTCCCGCTATCCAGGTACCGACCGCGGTTCCGTACTGCTGATTCCAATTCGTTAATTCAACCCAAATGTATATCTGAGGTAGATATAAAGACAGAAAACTTGTATTTATGCCATGAAGGATTTAGTTTAAACGTTTTAGCTTGATTCGGTTCCACAAGGCTGCGCTCGATTTTTGGGAACTTAGACAGCGCGGGTGTAACTGTCGACCACCTGTCTGACAGAAGTTGGGATCCCTGGTAATTACACGCAAGGATATCCGGAGGTGGTCAGGTTGCCATTACGAATTGGTAGTATCTTTGTATGTTGTCGCCACCCAAGTAGGCATTGTGAAGTTCATCCTTTATTCCGGTCCTTAATTTTTGATGTCTTTGATTATCGGCTTTATTGGGGATATCTTTGTCATTATCAATTTGTCCCTAATTTATAATCATTCTAAAATCTTATTATATTATAGTTTCCAATTCTAACGGACGTAAACTGTTAGTTCCCAATTGGTGTCACCTAACCCGGAGGTAATGCTATATTGGTATCCGTCACTGATGGTGATCCTTAATTATGGTCATTAGTGACAGTGAACAGATTGTCATAACGCATTTTCGCCCTTTTTATTGGCAATTTAAGTTTTAATATTATAATTTGCCATCCTTAAAATTTGGATGCATATGGTTATTTTTCATTTGGTGTTCCTATAATTATGGAGGTGTCTCTATGCTTTGATATCCGTAATGAAGTGTTACCTTTAATTTGTGGTCATTATTTACTGATCGGGTAGTTGGTCAGTCCCAATTAATTCCCTTCCAAGTGTTGTCTTGCTAATTTTTAGAAATTTAAGGATGGCCCTTTTTAAATTTTAAATTTAAGATGTTTTAGAGTTACTTCCATTTATGATGTAAATCGAATAACCTCATTGGAGGTCACCTTATTCTGATGTAATTTTACTTGTTGACCTTTTAAATTAAGGGTGGTCTTGACCCTTACCTTTTGTAATGGAGGTAGGTTGCCAATTCCAATTATTATCCTCTTAACTATCGACAACTTATCAGGGTTCTTTACACTTTGCCCTTTAAAATTATGTGATGTTTATTGTCGACATCAGATACTCGACGCCATTTATTATGACGTTATCATTAAAATATTAAGCATGGTTAAATTGTTCATTTTTTTTCAATTGTATTAGTTGTTGTTGCTAATGTCTTGGTAATATATTGTTAAAAGGGGAAGGTCAATTTAGTGCTAATAGATAGCATGAAATTTTCCTTATGAAGTTACTGGTCATTG
>SNQJ01S0178243.1:6928-26041 GCA_010110895.2 Picea sitchensis | reverse complement strand
TCTCACTGCATATGTTGAGTGGGGTTTTTCTGTATTGTTAGGGTTGTAATGTTTAGTGTTTTAGATGAGCTTTCTTGTTTTGTATTGATTATGATGGTATGATGGTCATTGTTTGGTAGACCTTTTGTCTATTGGAACTCGCATTATTTGTGGGGGTTTATATAAAAAATTATATTATTAATATAATTAGTGTGAATTTTTTATGGGCAAAAAGCTTAACATTTTAATTGAGTAGAATACATGTTTTTCTTGACATTTAATACTCGATATATTTATTTTGTCTAACATTTAGTTTCTTGTACTTGAGAAACAATATCACTTTGCACAATTTGTTGATGTCCTAAAGCCAAAGTTTTCATTTGAATGTTGTTAGAACATGTTTTTCTTGAGGAATCACGTACACTTGGTCTTATTTCACCTCATATTCAATTAATGTTGATGGTGCATTTCTTCTTGAAATATTTGATTTGAAGATATGTCCTAAAGCCAAAGTTTTCATTTGAATGTTGTTAGAACATGTTTTTCTTGAGGAATCACGTACACTTGGTCTTATTTCACCTCATATTCAATTAATGTTGATGGTGCATTTCTTCTTGAAATATTTGATTTGAAGATATAGATTGAATGATTGAGAGTCTCGTTTTATTACAAATCTTGAAAAATCAAATAATGTTAATCTAGACTTTAACATTAATTTACCAATTTTTATTTTTTATGAAAAACTTTCATTGTCTAAATTTTCAGCTAACGAAATTAACATTAATGCATAGTTGTTTCCCTTATCACACTCTTTGCAACATTTTAGCTGTAATTGTTAACTTTGGAAAACATGGCAACTAGAGGCGTTTTGTAGAATCTTGAGAAATAGGTAGTCATAAGGCAACACACCAACCTTTTTGTAGAATCTTGGGAAATAGGTAGTCATAAGGCAACACACCAACTATAGATTGAAGCTTCTTGGCTCCATAAAGTTCGACTTAAATGACTAATCTTCATGTTCTACATGCTCGTGCATTTAGCATGTATTCATGTATAAGCAATATCTATGTCACTCTAAAGTAAGTTCCAATATGAGAGTATATTAAAGCATATTAGAACATATTACAATTAAATATTACTATTTACTATGTTTACTTTGACAATGAGTATTTCTAATTGTAAACATTTTGATGCATGTACTCCTCTATAAAACTCTAACTAAACAACACAAGCTTATTGTACGAGAATGGATATGATTCCTAGAGTAAAACAAATACAAAGATTTAAATTTTAAAATTCTTGTGCATGCCTCCCATAACAGTAATGGGTAAATGCACATGCTTTTCCCAAAACCAAATAATTCACAAACTACCCAATTCCTTGATAATGAGAGGGCATGTTAGAGTGGATCTTTCTAAGACAATTATCTTCATTTACTTCTACAATGTGTATGAATCTAATCCTTGATCATGGATTATGTAATAAAAGATCGACCGACCCAATCCCCGACATCCACATTCACTTTGTGCCTTTCTCTGTTATTTTTGTAATTTATTTAATGAATGTTTTAGGCATCAAAGTACAAATCCCTTCTATAAACTTTTTCTTCTACAATGTGTATGAATCTAATCCTTGACCATGGATTATGTAATAAAAGACCGACCCAATCCTCGACATCCATATTCACTTTGTGTCTTTCTCTGTTATTTTTGTAATTTACTTAATGAATGTTTTAAGCATCAAAGTACAAATTTCTCTTATAAACTTTTTCTAGGGTGAAATTATGAAGATGGGTGTCTATTTTGCTTGTTTTATGAGAAAAAAACTATATTTTCACAAGTTCTTCAATTTTCTGTATATAAAACTATTTTTTTTATTTAGAATTTCACTTTACAATAAAAACAAAACTTGTGAAAAAATTTGTTAGCTTTTCCATTGATTATTTTTCAATTTTTTTTTATTGAAATTTTATATGTCAATTTGACAAGTGTAAGAGTATGTTCCTTAAACATGAAAGGAATGATAAGGGCTTATTTTTTCCCCAACAATGTAACTATTATTAAACTTTTGTTTTTAACAAATGAAATATACTGCAACAATCAATAATCTAGAGAGACTATTTTATTACGACTATAATTTTGAATCTAAATGATAAATATTATAATTTCTAGAATTATTTTAAGTTGATCAAACTGAAAATGTTGCATATTTTAAACACATGTTTTCTCCCACCTTGTAGTGGAAGTTTGAACCACCCAATGCCATTATATAATCTTTTCCGCAACCCGTAATACATTCCCTCTGTATGTTGCCACTAAATGGAGTAATGCCACTAAATCCACTCTAATTCATTTTAAATGTAGTGATGCCACTAAATTCATTCTAATTTATTCTACATTTGCAAGCCTTTAGTCCCGGATAGTAGAACAGTTAATCGGTGTGAGTTTTAATCCCAATCTATCATTAATTCGGATACAAATCACGTAATTACCTTTGTATTACTAAGCATCACTACTCTATTCGATTATTTCTTCTTGTGGATACCTTTGCGTTGATCACTGTTCTTTTTGGCGACTCAGCTGTCCTATCTGTTACTTTTTATTTTCTTTTGGCGACTCAGCTGTCTCCACGGGAGTGTACTAACTTGGGAGCAATCTTTCCCAATTTTCTCTTACGAGTTACTTTTTTTACAGGTTTTTTTGGCGGTTCATTATTAAATTTTCGATCAATTCAAAACTCGATTTATTTTTTGAACATCTAAGTTGGTTTAAAATATTTTTTCTTACTAGTTATTTTTTTCACAGTTTTTTTTGGCGGTTCATTATTATAAATTCAAAACTCGATCTATTTTCTGAACATCTGGATTGGTTTAAAATGAGGCAAAACTCATAAGATAAAACTCTGAAAT
Source organism: Picea sitchensis (assembly GCA_010110895.2). Lineage (NCBI taxonomy): Eukaryota > Viridiplantae > Streptophyta > Pinopsida > Pinales > Pinaceae > Picea > Picea sitchensis. The sequence continues at coordinate 23,154 of SNQJ01S0178243.1, read as the reverse complement.
ACATGAAACTTTAACCCATACAAAACTAAAACTACCCTTGAAAATCTCCCCAGATTCAGACCCATTATTTTACCTAAACAACAGAAATCAGAAATCAAAAAATAGATTGCTCCAGACTTTCTCCATGTATCACTTGTTCATTTTACAATCAGTGACGTCATTTACCACCAGTTAGTGACGTCATTTCCTCACGTTATGGAATGACGTCATTTCCCTCACGTTATTCAATCACATCATTACCCTCGTTTGTAATATCGTTCACAATCAAGAGAGATTTATTGTGGTTTAAAATTTTGTCGTTCTAAAGGTAGCTCAAAAAATGTTATAAAATTGCAAAGGAATAATTAAAAAGAGAGATTTAATGTGGTTTAAAATTTTGTCGTTCTAAAGGTAGCTCAAAAAATGTTATAAAATTGCAAAGGAATAATTTAAAAAGTCGTTGATGTAGCTAGCTCAAAAAATGTTATAAAATTGCAAAGGAATAATTTAAAAAGTCGTTGATGTAGCTAGCTCAAAAAATGTTATAAAAGTGTAAAGGAATAATTAAAAAAGAAAGTCGTCGATGTAGCTGAAGAATAATTAAAAAAGAAAGTCGTCGATGTAGCTAAAGAGTTTGCGAGTGGTGAAGGAATAATTAAAAAAATGTCGTTTATGTAGCCGAAGAGTTTCGGAGTGGTGAAGATATGATATTAGACATGATTGTTTTGTTTATTCATATATAAAAACCACTAAATGGAGGAATAATAACAAGTTATTTTTATATAATTAATTAATAAATAATTTTATATCAATATTATAAATTTTATAAACCTAATATTATCTATAAACAAAGTTATTCATATACAAAAACCACTAAATGGAGGAATGATATATTTCATGGATATTCTCTTAGAAAATGCCAGTATTAGACATGATTATTTTGTTCATTCATATATAAAAACCACTAAAGGGAGGAATGATATATTTCATGGATATTTTTTTAGAAAATGCCAATATTAGACATGATTATTTTGTTCATTCATATATAAAACCAAGGAATGATATATTTCATGTATAAAAACCACTAAATGGAGGAATGATATATTTCATGGATATTTTTTTAGAAAATGCCAATATTAGACATGATTATTTTGTTCATTCATATATAAAACCAAGGAATGATATATTTCATGGATATTCTTTTAGAAAATGCCAATATTACTATGTTTCAATATTAGACATATGATTATTGATAGAGTTATTCTTATATGATTAATTAATAAATCAATATTAGACATGATTATTTTGTTCATTCATATATAAAACCAAGGAATAATATATTTCATGGATATTCTTTTAGAAAATGCCAGTATTACTATGTTTCAATATTAGACATATGATTATTGATAGAGTTATTCTTATATGATTAATTAATAAATAATTTTATATCAATATTATAAATTTTATAAACCTAATATTATCTATAAACAAAGTTATTCATATATAAAAAATAACACTAAAAATTAAAAAATAAATTTCTAGCGAAACCATAAGTGAATACGTGGTACCAAGAATCCTAAGGTAGGGTAAAGGGTCAATATCTTAGCGTTGCGCTGTACCCCTGTTCTCTGTCCTAGCTCGAAGAATTTGATTTTTCTAATTCATAATGACACGAGGGCAGTGGCACCAATAGTGATATGGAAATTGTATGTGTTGTTATTACTAAGCTCACTTGATACAAATGGTTTCATGGATCTGTAAGCTTGTGTGTTTTAGATATGCAAATAAGGTACCATATTAGAACATACTATCAGGCTTCTCTGTTCATGCTTCACTGAAAAGGGGCTTGAAACCATCTATTTCAAAGGTAATGCTCTCATTTTCCCGCCAACATTGAGAAATATAGGTCTAAGTGGAGATCATATTCACGCCGGTACTGTAGTAACTAAACTTTAAGAGCTTTGTGAAGATCCATTCACAAGAAATAAAACTCCTTATACCACTGACACTCTTTTGGTTTAAAAATAAAAAAATAAATTTCTATTAATGTTATATTATAATATTATAAAATTTTATATAATTATTGTATGAAATATCAAATCTATGTTAGGCACCATTTGAGACTAAATAGATCAATCTAGCCATTAGCCATTATATGAGATTATCATGGATGGAGAGTGGTTTTTCTTTAGTTTATTCATGGGTTTTTAACTTATGATATCTTAGTATACTACAACAATTTGGAAGAAGTGACTTCATACAAATATCTTGGAATTGATATTCACCACAAGTTCAATTGGTATTATAGCATTGAAAAAATGATTATTCGAGAATGGAAAGTTTATTATGGGCTTCAAAACAATTATAAATCAATCGATCTTTGGATTTGGGACAAGAAGAAACTCCTCTTTGAGACTCTCGTTACACCTGTTATTCTTTATAGATGTGAAGTCTCTTATTCTTTATGGATGTGAAGTATAGGGTTGTAGTATCTCTCATGAATCCCGGAGAAAGATAAAGCAAATACAAAAGAATTTTATAAACTATGATCTCAAAATTAAAGGAAATACACCCTATCTCATCCTCCTCTTAGAAACAAGCCTCTCCCCCATTGAAAGCACGACTATGACTAGACACAATGTATAAGAACAAGTTAAACAACATGGAAGACAAGAGGCTTCCTAAAATTGCTTCAAAATCGAGTCGTAACCACCATCGACTCAAGCGAAGATAGCATAAAGGTGCCCTATCTTGGATAAACTATTGGGGAATCATGGAAGAAATCATTTTGCATAATAAAGATACTATTAAAAATATCATCAAATCAAAATTTAAGGATGTAATCAACCCTAATCTAGAAGATCAAAATTATCTATATTTTTTGACAAGTGTAAAGAAAAAAATAAGCATGGCTAAGATAAGAACAAATTCTCACGAGCTCCATAATAAAACTGGACGTTGGTCAATTCCTAAAACACCTTGGGATGAAAGAGTGTGTCACCTTTGTGACACTAAGAAGGTTGAAGATGAAAAGCACTTTCTCTTAGATTGTCCATCCTATACCCAAATTAGATCTAATTTTCAAAATATTTGTCACACTACCAACCTTCCTAACCTTTTAACTCAACAAAACTATACAATGATCTTGGAAAGCTTCTCTTAATGCTTTTCGAGCACAGAAACAAAATTCTAAAGAATCATAAGTAATCACTTACCCTCTTAAGGTACGATAGACCAATTCGGTCTTAGTGGGTGTTAATAATCTTCATATTCATCTTCATTATGAGAAAAGTGATATGCGCACCGTTATCTAAGACCTAGTTAATCTATTGAATCAAACTAGACTAGGCATTGGATATATCTATCTCTGAGAAGAGCTTTCTCAAAAACCATCAAAATTTTTTTTTGCCTGACACGGATGGTTTGAGTTGTTCATTAGGACATGATTGAGCATGCTTTGTAAAGATTTTTAGGCCTTCATCCAACTCCTAGGTTAAATCAAGTGTAAAAAGAAAATCAATGTTATAAAAAAGGAAATCGAGGGTTGCAGCAAGTAGGGTGAGGGTTCAAGTCTCATGAAAGAGCATATCATTGGTTATTTGGCGAGGTTCATGTATCATTTTAATGGAGGTATATTTAATTAGGTGGACAAGTTTCTTCACTCACTCGTTTATAATATTTTTCTTGTCTATTTGTTTAAGCTTTATATTTTCCTAGTCAACCTTAATTCATTATCTTTTATTAACAATTTTATTAAAATTTTGAATTGATTTTAATAACTTCCACACCTTCTAAATATGACGAGCATGCACTTTCACTTCGCCAACTTAGATTTCCATTTGTTGTAAGGTTAATATAATCATGTTGTCCTGTTAGTTTATAAATGTTCTCTAGCTCATAGGCATGGTCTTCTTCTCTTATAGGTTATGTGTATCTGTGACCTTCATCGGAATCGAGAGGTGCAATGACCCTAAAGCCATCACCTTCAAATGCCATTCTTTTTTTTTTAGGTCAACAAGAGTCAAATTGTTGAAAGCCCAATCAATACCCAACAACGCAGGATATGGACAACTATCATCAACAATATTGACCACTTTGAAGTTTGCAAATGTCCTCACTCCGTCGATGTCCACAAGGACATGCTCTAGTCTTACAAAGGGGCTCACGGCCTGCTGATTAGCCATCCTGAGCTTAATAGGAGAGTAAATCAATTTAGGTTTTCCCATTAATTCCCAAGTTTGCTTCGTCATAACATTTACTTATGATCCCAGGTTGAGGACCACATAGTCCACATTGTAGTCTCCAATCTGAGCACTAAGGTACAGTTCCTTGCTTGTCCTCTTTTTTCTAGATACTTGATTCATAGCTCTACTCAGCAGAGGATCTACTCTTCCAATTTCATACTGTCTTATCATGTGTTGTAGTTCCTGAACATCTCTTTCATCTTTAATCAAATTGATACAAGTATACAAGAAGTCCACAAGCTTGCTTACCTCTTTTCCCTGTCTAGGTAGGGAAGATTGATCAAATGTTGGAGGCATTTCACATTCCCTTACTTCCGATTGTGCCCTAGATAAAGAAGCATGTTCACCTACAAATTCTCTTCTTGCTTCTTCAAAAGTATGCTTCTCTTTCCTTGGATCAAACAATGGTGCCTTCTTTGAAGTTCTTCTGATCCCTGATCCATCTATAGTCTTTTTTGGAGTCACCCTATCTTCTCCTGTGACACCGCCTCCTCTAGTAATGACAATGACTTTGGGTTCCTCACTGCGAGGTTCAACCGATATTAGTTGAACTTGTTGGTTTCCACCTCGTCTTTCTTGAACTTTAGCTAACAATACTGGACAGTATTCAATGACATGATCAAACGAATTATAGTAGTTGCAAGTGGTCCAAGGGTTCTGACAATCCCTTTCCAAATGACCTGGTTGGGGGCAATTATAGCAAATAATCTGGCCTTGACCTCGACCCATGCCTCCTCCTCGTCCTCTTCCTCTAAACCCATCGCGAGGGTCGAAGTTTCCTCTTGCTAGGGAATTAAACTGCGCAGCGTTCCCTTCTTGTTGTAATTTTCTTTGAATTCTATATGCATCCCTTGACCTTTCATGCATGAGGCCATAAGCCCTACAGTCCTTCTCATCATGCCCCGCAAATTTGCAGAATGTACAATAAAGATTCGTGATTGTCTGGACATATTTTTACATATAATAACATTCACCAGGGCGATGTCTAGTTCTAAATACCACGCACCATGGTAAAGTAGCCTGCTTCAAAGGGTTAGGAGCTCCAGAGGCCAAGTATTCATTAAATAAAGGACAATGCTCTGTGTCATGGCCCTCTCCTTTACATCTGATGCACCAGATGTATTCTCTTTTCTCATTTCCTTTATCTTTCTTCATGTCTTCAACCTGTAAAGATAATCTAGTTAATTGATTCAAAATCTAACTCATACTTGGATTGGATTCTCCTACAGGGGTTGTTTCTAGTTTCATGGCAATCTCTAATGCCTCGGCCTGCGAAGCGACCTTCTGTTACATCAGAGGAACTCTAATGTGTGGCAGGAGGGCAGCGATGAACCATTCCTTATGTTGTTCATCTGGAATCTTAAAACTTAAATGGTCTGTCAAGGTCTTAAACCTTTGATCAAATTCCCAAACAGGTCCAACCACCTTCTACTTGATTTCCTTCAATTCTGTAATGCATTGCGACTCTGACTTAGGCTTCTTGAACTTTGCACTCAATGCAGTCTTGATGTCATTCAATGGTTTAGGTTGTATAGATCCTGTAACAAATTTCATATACCAACTCAATGCACGATCCCTCAAGGTAGTACTAAATTGAGCTCTCTTAACAACTTCGTCAGTGACTTGCTTAATGCTCCATACAGCTTCGCATAAGAACTAGTGTTGGTCAGGATCCTCAGATCCATCTCCTCTGAAAATGGGTAACCTCATTTCATCTACCATGGATTTTCCTTGGTTTCTCAATTGAGTATGTACTAAGTTGCTTGTAACAGTACTCTAAGTGCTCTAATTACTCTGGTTACTCGGGTTACTTACTACTGCGAAAACAGGAGTAGTAATACTTACTTCGGCAGTAGGCACCGTCCCTGAAGTTTCTGGTTCTTCTCGGCGAAGCACTTCAATCTCTACTGTAATATTCCCAAGCCAAGATGTCAAGAACATTGTGTTTTTCATGAATTTTTAACTATTTTTTGGTTGTGGCATTTCGTCAAACACTTTGTTGATTTGGTTTTTTAGATTGCACTAGGGTTTATACTGATGGTTGTTATGTGTGTTTGTAGCAATAATCAAATAGATGTAGCAGTGGAACATACCTCAACAAGATGCAAGATCAACAATACAAGAGATAACCCAAAAATACCTCGGATCTGATATTATTCATAATAATGGTTGCCCTCATACAAAATGGGCAGATTTGGAATACATATAAGATAGTAGAGTATCTGGCCACCAAAATACAATATAAAAGAAGATCCAGTATTCCAAAATCCTCTCCAAGCTATAGACCAAAAACCCAGATGAACCAACTCACAACCCAGGTGGAATATGAAGATCTCCCTAGCACAATGCACCCTCACTGGCTGAATCAAACCAAGAATTCATCCTCCAAGAAATAAGATGTCGAATCCCCTAAGAAAGGTGTCATACTGTAGATCGGGCCAAAGGAAACTCCCTGGTAAAGTCTTAGACCAAATGATGGATATCTGACCCTCTAGATGGTTGAATCATCAATCTGCAGTGCGCCCTCCTGGCTGTAGAAGACCAAGAATTCGACCTCTATGAAAATGGCCACCAAACCCTCTAGAAAAGATCCCAAACTGTAGATCAGGCCACTGGAAACCCTCTGGTAACATCTCGGGCTCAATGATGAAGATCTGACCAACCAAATGACTAGATCCTCAATCTGTGGTGCCCCCTCTTCTCTCTGATCCTGTGTTGAGCTCCTATAAATAATATGGTAGATAAACCTCATCCGGGAAAGGATAGAAAGGGCACCCTAGGCCCTACAAAGAATACCCAGAAGCTTGTTTGCTCCAAATTCTCCTCCTATGCATGGAACAAACCCCTCTCCTCATTATGGTGTGCCCTCCTGCTGAAAACCCTCCTGAAGTTGTGCCCTAGCTCTCTCTGAACCTGTGGCTGATGTAGAACCCCTCTGAAGCTAAGCAGATCTAATGTAGAATTTTGAGGGAGGAATCTTTCACCTCCGTGACCAAAATTGGACCAGGTTGGGTGGGATATTTCACCACCGAGCTGATCTCTAGGGTTTGTTAAGTCAAAACCCTAAAAACCCCCAAGTGAATGGGCTCACTAGCAAGAAGCCAGATATCAAATGATAAACAACATGAATTAGATAATAGAGACCCTTGCCCCTCTTTTATCCTTCCTACTCACCTTGTCCCTCCAAAGTGACTTTTACTTTATTAATTATTAATTAATTAGTTAAATCCCTTTGGTTAATTAATTAACCATTTTACCTCTGAAAAATACCTTATCTCTCCTTGTGGCTTCCCTGGTCACTGAAAGTCACTTCTCATTATCTTATCTTGTAGTGTTGTTCCTCCTTATTCCAATGAGCTATTACACTAAGAGGTTCCTCCAAGTATTATGCCCAATACGACCTCCTTAGTGAATTTAATTAACTTATAGCCCAAAATAACTCTAAATCATGGAAATTGTCAGAATGCAACGGAACCAAAGCCAAGTTGTGCGGAGTGGATCATAATGATGAAATAAGATGAGCAATGCAAGACAGACCCAAAAACACCCCTCAATAGCCATGTACTCGCTATAACCTCCATCTAGCCACTCTCGTCATCATAACACTCTGTAATATAATGATGTCCCAAAGTGGGGTCATTACAGTCCTCCCTGCTAGAATATTGTTTGTCCTCAAGAAATAACTGAATCAATCCAAATATAATACCGAGGTCCCATGTCCACCTGTGGGACACATAGTAGGCTCCATCCAAAGATGAACTATCATACACTCCATCGCCTGGGTCCCATATCAGGATGTGAACTGCAATACCCTGTGAAGCATAATCCTGAAATATATCAACACCATGAATCTCCTGCACATGGTGCTGCCATAGTGAGGTACTGCAAGACCTCCATGAGACATCCTAAAGTGATGTGTTGTCCTCCATACTGAAGCTCACTGGAAGTCAAAATAACTTTCCTCTACAAGGGTCCACTCGCCTCTATCAGTCAGTGAAATGCTCAACCCTGCAATCCCTTGGTCCCATGCTAGTCTCTGCCAAAGATCACCACGCTGGCACTGTACTACTTTGACCATGATTGTCTGCTCCCTGTATACATACTGGATCCCCCACTCCTGGATCCTCAAGATAGAATACCTGTGGCAACTGGACCAGCTGTCCAGTAGCTGCATCTGTAAAAGAATCTTTGTGGAAGTAGTACCTACCCAACCATCTCCATGCTCGATCATGATGATCAAGAGGGAGAAATTGTCTCGCTCCATAGGACAAGTCCCTACAAGCCCACTCAAAACCAACCCAAGGTGAAGTATGTGGCTCTTTGGCGCAACCTGGGTCATTATGAGGTAAAACCTACTAACAAAATGAACTACTGGATCCCATGGAAAAATTGGAAGTTTATCACTTCCAATCCCAGCTAACTTCTCCTGTGTCATATTGATCACTGTTGGAAGCCATCCATGCTCATCCTCATGAGAATCTGTATTTGTGTCACCCTCTGAGATGTTTGCTATCCCTTGGCCTATGATGATCACCATTACACACCAAGTCTGAACTTTCTGTCTATGACGATCCACCCCTATCCTGTTGTATGTCGTAAAAGAACTCATGTTAGGTGGTCTCGGCCTAGCCACTCTCCATGTCCTCAACCACTGTCTATCTCTCCTCATCTTGCTATCTATGATAAAAGTGTCGGGAAAGGCTAACAAAAACATTTGTAGTCGACTATAGGACTGGAAAATACCACATGCTTTGGTCAATCCCAAGGATTCAACCAGAAGCTCGTCCACCGGTACCCATGATAAATATTCGCCTGTAGTCATCACCGAACCCCAATCATCAGGTACAACCAAGGGAAACTCCTCCAACTGTTGATCAACCACTCTCCATCTCTCATCTCTCATGCAACTGATGATACTGTGAAGGTGATCTCTCATAACTTCGTGTTGCTACAAAGGAGAGGCATCTCTATGCACCCCTAAGTGTGTCTCCTTCCTGCAATCCAATAGGTCCATATGAATCCTACTGCACATCTCGGCATGTCTCTGTGAACTATCACTCACCACTGTATGCCCCTACATACTCATGTAATCTTTTGTATACTCCTGCCGCAACATGGATCCAAGATGTACTACTGGGTCAACCTCGACACGAAGGTCATCCAATCCTGGAGCACAAATGGAAGTGTCCTCATAACTACCCATGGCTCTGTAGACCCCATGTGTATGTGAGTGCTCAACTATCTCAAAGATCCTTATGGAGGGTAGCTCACGCGCCTCTGGATCACAACTCTCCATACTCATCAGTGACGCTGGGTACTCCTCATGCTCCTCCATCAACTGGTGCTCCTCTGCTAGACCACCAACATCCTCTAGCAATGTGACTAAAGGTATATATGACTCTCCACTAAGATAGATGTAGTGGATCTCTGGTGAATCTCCTCAAGAAGCTCCTCTGATCTGGACTCTGATTCTTGAAGGGCTATCTTTGTGCCTCTCAAGAATCCTCGGGTGCTCTCCAACTCATAAGTGAGTCTATCCACCTCCAACTCTTGCTCCCTCAAGGCTCTATGATACATCTCGCCAATGCCCAAGAGGTAGTTCATGTCCATCAACAATTGCTAGTAGTCGTTCCTCATCATAGACACTCCCTCCCTTAGAGTATGAAAGTCATCCATGGAAAATCTCCCATCTGAACTATCATGTGCCACCTATGCCCTCCAGCAATAATCTGCCACCAATGCATGTGTGTCATCAATGCGCCTAGTGGTTGCCATGATCACTGACTCTCAACTGTCCCGCCAAGTAGTGTGACTCCTGATCACCGTCATGTTGAGGTGCTACCTCATGCCCCTCACTACTAGTGTCAATCCCAGAATCCCCATTAACACTCTCTGCAAAAGATAAAGCATTGCATTGATCCTTGTCCATTGTGTTATTGGGTCCTCCTATATGCGATTGCATAACATCACCAACTACTAGCTCCCACCGAATCACACTGTAACCTGTATGAGCAATTGTATCCTCCTGGTCACTCATCCTGCTATTATCAACTGTGCCTGGATCCCATACAGATGTGTCCAGACACGTGCTATGGTCATCCAAACCAATAAGAAGTGCATCCTCATCACTGCAGGCCGGTCCTGGAAATAAGTGTCCCATCAATATGTCAGTCTCCATAACCTGCTCAACTAATGCAGTCTCCAAAAGAGGTGACTCAATCTCCTCATTAAAAGTTTAAGCAATGGTACATGAAATCTCAAAGAACCAAAAGCCCCCCAACATTCGAGTATAAATCCCTTATTTATTGGAATTCACCTTGATTGTTGGCCTTCAGCCTTCTCGACTCTTGACTTCCATTTGTAAACTTTTGTCCTTGTTCTCTATGGAATGATGAGGGGATAATGACCATAGTAGAAAAAATTGTCGATTAATTGGAAAAAATCGCCAAAATCACAATTTTTTCACTGCCCCAATATTTTGAAAACCAAAACTCGCGATTTTTTTAGGTTTGAAAAAAACGATAAAAATCGAGAAAAGTCGTAAAAATTGTCAGGTTTTCCCAGGCTGCGGGATAAAAATTCCGATTTGGTTTTTGAAAAAAAACGAATAAATTGTGTATTTTTTAATGTCTGCCAAGGTTTTCCGATCTTTTCGTCGATTTTTTCCGAGGTGATATTTTCAGGACCCTTGCCGATTTTTTGTTGATGCCAAGTTTTTCTTCTATGATATTGACTACTTAAATGTTCTGAATCAATATCTCATATACATTGTATTTTGAATTTATCTTTTAGTGTTGGTGGGAAATCATAGATTTTGTCACTAGTGCACCTCATACAATGTGATGAATGATCTGGGCATTGGGTGTCTCTCTTGCCACTACGCTTAAGGCTTTCGTGCCATGAATATTGTACTTTGTCTTCTATCGTTTGAGCTTAATTCCCTTTTGGTGTTCCTTTGTTGATGCTTCTCTATCGTCCTCTGTTGTAGACCACATTTGTGAGAGCCCTGATGCATACTAGCAGATTCTTCATGTCCTAATTTATAATAGTTGTATCTTTGTAGTTTTCTTCCTTCACATGCCACATATACAAATTGTTGAGTATGATCTTCTTTCAACATTGGTACCTAGTGTTGATGATTACAGCTGCGTGAGACATCCTCCAAGACACAAACTAAGTTAGTCAGCCTAAGAGAGATCCCATGAGTTGGGTGTGCCCATAAGATGGGTGTGTACTTCCTCTCTGAGACGGAGATGGAACGTTGTGTGCCCCTGTGTAAGGAATATGCCCATCAGTTGGGTGTGTCGTTCTCTCAGAGATGGAGATGAAACGTTGTGTGCCCCTGAAAATGGAAGATTCCCATGAGATGGGTGTATCGTTTGAGATGAAACGATGTGTACCCCTGTGAGGGGTGAAGGAGTCCATGTGATGGGTTTACTGTTATCCTATGTGTAGNAGAGAGTTGAGATGATGTGGTACTCTAGATGATTCTCCTGTGAGACTCAGTGAGATAGAGATCTGTTGAGTAGGATGTTCAAGTGGTTGAGCACAGGTGGACGTGATCCTAGTCGTTGAGCACTAGTGAGTGTGTATCATGATGATTCTCATGTGAGACGCAATGAGATAGAGATCCGTTGACTTGGATGTCCCTGTGGTTGAGAACAGGTGGAAGTTCCCCTAGTGGTTGAGCACTAGTGGGTGTGTGAGAGCCCTTGCTATATTGTCTAAGAGTCAGTCTTACATGTAACCCTAATTGTGATGTAAAGGGCACATGTCGGCCCCACCATAAAATTAAAGATAATTGATGTAAAAGATAATTAATATGGTAATTATTAATTATATTCTGAGTTATTGAGGTTGGACCTGTTGTGCCAATAGACACCACTTTTGATGTGTCCAGTGTAATATAAATAAAGGTGATTTCTCCATTAAGGAAACACAATACACATGTGAGTTTGGAAATTTCAACAAGTACTTGTTCTAGGGATGAAGTGCGCACCTCTCTTGGGCGCTAGTCTTCTTGGTTTTGTGAGCACCGTTTTGTTTGCTAGGTTTATGGTGTGGGAGGTCTTTCTCTTGAAGAATATAGAAAAGGATTGGTTGGGTTTTCTTCCCTTGTTGAGAAGGGTTCCCCGGGATACTTCTTGTGTACTTGTGCATGGTATTTCTTCTTGTGATCTTGGTTACTGCAGCAAATTGTTTATGGTGTAACTCCAATTGTCTATGGTTCAAGTAAAATGCTAAAATTGGAATAAACTTCGTGCTTGAGCTTAGACTATTGAAAAATCAACATGGTATGAGAGCGTAGGTCTTGAAGAACCCATTGCACAAGCATTCAAAGCTAGTCGTCCTTTTCCTCTGCAGTTCCATACGACTTGTAGGGTTCGTTGCAATTCTGTACGACCCTCCTTTTATGAGGTGTTTCAACACCTTAAACTTGGACATTGGGGCTAAACATTGTACATGACTGTACAACCTCCCTCAACACACCTCCAACAAGCTTCAGATTGCATTTCCATGCATTTTGGATTTTTGGCACTAGGGTTTCACAATTTTTTGCAGAAATTTCAGATTTAGGGTTTCTGCAACCCATTGAAGGAGCTCTTCAGCTCACCAGTGTTCTTCTAAATTTCAAGACTTATTGTTGGCAGTCATAAGCCCAACAAAACCTAAGGTTTCTAGCCTAGCCTAGCCGTTAGATTTTCTAGCCCAGTTGACAAGGGTTTGTGAATAATCTAAAAATATGATGAACATAACTATGATGGAAGACAAGCTTGATGAACCAAGCAAATAAAATTCTTGGAAGCCAAGAGTTCAAAGAGATGAAGACATTGACATTTCAACACTCTCAGGTATGGTTCCTTCTGATGATGATACTTGGTTAATTGACAATGGTGCCTCCAGGCACATGATCAGTTTTAGAGGTCACCTGACTAATCTTGTTGAGAAAGAGACCAATCTACATGTTGTCCTTAGAGACAATGTCAGATATTATGTGAAAGGGGTTGGAACTTCTACCTTCCAATTAGATTCTGACATGCAACTTCAACTAAGTAAAGTACTATATGTACCTGGGATAAAGATGAACCTTGTCTCCATTTCTGCCTTAGAAGACAAAGGCTACAAGGTTACCTTTTCTGAAGGAAGAGTTCTCGTATGACACAAGGACTCACAAATAAATTCTTCCAAAGTAATTTGTGTTCGAGAAAGCAACTTATACATATTAACCATCAGACCACTCCAAGCCCTGTTACATGATACTATCAACTTGAGTGAGCTATGGCATAGGAGACTTGATCACATTCATTATAGATCTCTCCTAGATCTAGGGAAAATGGTAACAGGACTTCCAGAGATACAGATTCAACATAAACGTGTTTGCAAAGGTTGTGCTCTTGGCAAGAATATTAAAGGGTCCTTATTGATCAATGACGATAGATCCAAGGAAATCTTGGACTTGATACATTCAGATGTGTGTGGGCCAATGATTGTTGCCTCCCTAAATGGATATTTGTATTATGTACTCTTCATAGATGATCACTTTCAAAAAACTTGGTTTACTTCCTAAAGAACAAGGATGGAGTCCTTGCAAAATTTCAAGAATTCAAAGCTCAAGTTGAGAACCTGACCGGAAGAAAGATCAAGGTACTAAGATCAGATAATGGAGGAGAATACACCTCCAAGGATTTCACCAATTTTTGTATTGAAGTAGGGATCAAGAGGGAGTACACAGTTCCTTACAACCCTCAGCAAAATGGGGTTACAGAGAGGAAGAACAGAACTATCATCAAGGGAACCAAAGCGATGATACATGATCAGAGTCTACCTATGACTCTGTGGGTAGAAGCATGCATGACAACAGTACATGTTCAGAACATGAATCGTCACCAGATCTTGAAGAACATGACTCCAAAAGAAGCCTTCACGGGAGTGAAGCCTGAGATTGGACACTTAAGGATATTTGGGTGCCCGGTATATTTTCATGTACCCAAAGAGAAGAGATCCAAGCTAGACCCTTCAGAGAGAAATGGTACATTTGTGGGATATAGTGAATCTACGAAGGCATATCGAATATACATCCCTGGTCAGAGACAGATTGAGATAAGCAAAGATGTTACCTTTGAAGAAGAGATAGCCTTTCAAAGATCCAGAGAAGCTCAAATGGAGATTGATAGTGAGACAATACCTTCTCCCCCTTCAACAATTCAGAGGGAGACAAACATTTTTCCAGTTGATCCAGTTGTTCCAGCTGATATGCCCAGAGATATTGCAGTAGGGTATAAAAGGCCTTCCTAGGCTCGACAAACTCTACAGGAGGCAGAGGGACACACAACCCCTCAAGGCACATCATTGCACTCGCTGCATCTATGGGTTGGAAACTACATCAGATGGATGTAAAGACAACTTTTCTCAATGGTGAGATGGAGGAAGAACTTTATATCGAGCAGCCAGAAGGATCAGTGATACAAAACAAGAAATCTCATGTGTGTAGGTTGACGAAAGCCTTGTATGGACTAAAGCAGGCACATCGTGATTGGTATGAGAAAATGGATAGATTCTTGATTTCAGCAAGAGTGTTGTTGATCCAAACCTATATTATCACATTGTTGGCAACGAGTGCTTAATCTTGGTGCTATATGTGGATGACCTATTCCTCACCGGTTCAGAGAGACTCATTGTTGAATGCAAACAATCATTGACTGCTAAATTCGAGATGAAGGATCTAGGTATGATGCACTACTTCTTGGGACTAGAAGTATGGCAAAGGATTGATGAGATTTTCCTGAGTCAAGGAAAATATACAATGGAGATATTAAATAAGTTTGGTATGACATAATGCAAATCCATGCCTACACCAATGGTGATGGATTTGAAGAAAATGAATGATGTTTATTCAGGCGAGATTGATCCACACTTGTACCGACCGCTGATTGGATCACCGATGTATCTGGTTAACACCATAACCGATATATGCTATGCAGTGAATGTACTTAGTCATTTCATGAGTTAGCCAAAACAGACTCACTGGATAGCAGTGAAACATGTATTGGGATACCTACGAGGCATAGTTGGATATGGCCTGAGATATGCCTCCAGTGTAGACTTGAGTTTGCAGGGATATGTCGATGCAGATTAGGTAGGGAGTGTAGTGGACCGGAAAAGCACATCCGGTTGTTGTCTTACCTTGGGGTCTGCTATGGTTTCCTGGTGCAACAGAAAACAGAGCTTTGTGGCCTTAAGTACCGCAGAAGCAGAGAATATAGCCTTGAGTGTGGCATCCCGTGAAGCAGTGTGGCTTCACAAGCTTCTAATAGATTTATTTGATTATCAGATGGATCCTACCATTATTCATTGTGATAACCAGAGCTGTGTAAAGCTCTCTAAGAACCATGTGTTTCATGATAGATTGAAACACATTGAGATAAAATATTATTATATCAGAGACATGGTGCAGAGGAAAGCAGTACACGTGCAGTACCTTCCTACCCATGAGCATATTGCAGATACCTTCACCAAACCGCTTGCCAAGACAAAGTTCAAGTACTTCAATGAGAGACTTGGCATGGTGGAGAATACCTCCCTAGCTGGGAGGGAGTGTTGATGACTACAATTAAGACGAAGTTCGAGTACTTCCATGCGACACTTGACCTAATGGAGAATGTCTCCCTAGCTGAGAGGGAGTGTTGATGACTATAGCTGTGTGAGACATCCTCCAGGACACAAACTAAGTGAGTCGACCTTAGAGAGAGCCCATGAGTTGGGTGTGCCCATAAGATGGGTGTGTAGTTCCTCTCTGACACAAAGATGGAACGATGTGTGCCCCTGTGTAGGGAAGTTGCCCATGATTTGGGTGTGTCGTTCTCTTTGCAACGGAGATGAAACGTTGTGTGCCCCTTGTTATCCACCAAGTTGCACTAGGATGGATTTTCAGCAAGCCACCAAAGATTGAACATTTTCACGTTCAAAATTCAGAGTTCAGAAGGTCATAATGACCAACCTTTT